>JASXSY010002533.1:0-114276 GCA_034509805.1 Sipha maydis | reverse complement strand
CTTCCGCTTCGCCACAAATGTCTGCTGTAGGGCCTGGTGGAAGGCTCTATTACACGCATCCCACCCACGCTGGAATGCTGCATCTAGCACGGGGTCGCCTCGGTGGTCCTTTTCCCTCATTACCCGGATTGCCTCTGCCGTATGCGGACTACGGGACATCACCGCTTCTGTGGCCCGCCGCAGCATGTCTACCACTTCCCCCATCGTCAGTGGCGTGAACAAAAAAAAACACACATCAACTATTGAACTATTAAGTTATATTTTAGACACAGTATTAAGTTTGATTATAATGAAAATGGTCAACTGACGTATTTGTGCGTATGCTGCTAATACTCGACTCCCGGAACTATATCGGTAGGCCGATGGTGACGGCTGTCGATGTATGTCGCAACTCAGCATTTTATTATTATAAACTAACAAGCAATAAAGATTAATAAGAAGGGATTCTTAACACCCCCCGTGTTAAATGGAAGATCATTGTCCATTACATAATTTTGGGAAATGATTTTCCAGTGATAACATCGCTTGTTGTTTCTATTTCATTTATGTTATCTAAATTTATGTCTTCATAGACCTTTTGTACGATATATTTTTTTTCAACATTATGACAGATATTCTTATATCTACTATAAACTAAGAGTATACTTAAGTCTACACTGATGATTATTATTCATAATATTGATATATAAAAGTGACTTTGTTGTTTTTCTGTATCATTATTAGGTGTTGCATGCAACCTACTGTTAGTTCTTGTATTGATTTTGCATTCTCGTTTAATTTTATTAAGTTATCTCTTATTCTATTTTCCTTTACAAAAAGTGAATCGTTTGAAATGTTATCCGCTAGATCGACAGAACATTTATAGTAAAGTTCAATTGAGGTACAAAATCTGAATGCGTTTTGGAAATAATTATCCTTTTAGGTATTAAAATATCATTATCATCAGTGTTTGCTTCACAATAATTATCTAAAGTAAATACGTCCGTGAAGTTGGCCCCCCCACTTTGTCATATCGACTTCAAACCTTCACCAATATTTTGAAAGTAATTTGGAACTATTTTGAACCAAGTTTTCAGAATTTGGAACTTCGCCCTTTTCCCAGAATAAGAGTTTTTCGGTTGGGGGGGGCCAACTTCACGCAGCCCTCCCACTTTGTCCTATCGACTTCAAACCTTCACCAATATTTTGCAACTTATTTGGAACTATTTGGAACCAAGTTTTCAGAATTTGGAACTTCACCCTTCTCCCAGATTAAGAGTTTTTCGGTTGGGGGGCCAACTTCACGCAGCCCCCCACTTTGTCCTATCGACTTCAAACCTTCACTAATATTTTGGAACTAATTTGGAACTATTGAGAACCAAGTTTTCAAAATTTGGAACTTCACCCTTTTCCTGTAAATAAAGATTTTCGTTTGGAGGGGAACAACTCCACACAGTCTCCTCACTTCGTACTATAGACTTCGAACCTTCACCAATATTTTGGAACTAATTTGGAACTATTTGGAACCAAGTTTTCAAAATTTGGAACTTCACCCTTTTCCTGTAAAAAAAGATTTTTGTTTGGAGGGGAATAACTCCACGCAACCCCTCCCACTTTATCCTATCGACTTAAAACATTCATCAACATTTTGAAACTTATTTGAAATTAATTAGAATCTAGTTTTCCGAATTACCTAAGGTTAATATAGACTACAGATTTAAAAACAAATAGTAATAATAAATTAAAATTGTGAGATTTAAAATTTGTTAATGCTTTAAAAAAGGAAAATGAGCTGTCTAAAAGAAAACAAATCTAAAAATTGCAAAGTTGAAATTTCAAAATTGTATTTCTTAGTACATACTTAAAATGTTGTTTTTCATTTAGGTAAAAGAATTAATTTGCATACCTATAAATTCTATATAATACCAGAGAACATTTTATAATATAATGTCTTGATGATGAGCAAACATTTTTTTTACTATTGAAATATAATATTTAAACTCTGGACTATATGTGCCCTTAATGTATTGCTATGCTCATTGGAGAGAGACCTCGAAGTATTAAAATTGACATTTTGACTGTAGGAAGAATATTTTTTGTAATTGTTAAAATTATCCTATCTATGTAAATATATACACCATGTAAACAACTATTAGCCACATGAAAAAGTTCTATCCTATGTCACTCAGGCATTGTCAAGTCATTGAGGGCAATTTATCGGTTCCTCATGGCTTTATATGGTATTAATCTTAACATTACTATTTTAAATTGTCAATATAATTACAAATTTACAATAACTGTATTAAAAGAAACTAAATATCTACAAACGTATAAAATATAACAGTAAGTATACTTCAACATTTTCGAACACAAATTACATTGTATTACGTATAATTAATATAAACCATATTATCATTGGTTTTTCTTATTTTATCATATAATTTGATGCTATTTTGAATAAAATACATTCATGCTATTATTATTGGACAAGTCCGTAAAGCGTTATTTTTGAATTTATATTTGAATGGTTCAATATACATATAGTTTTATACGTATGATATATTTTTAATATGGAGTTATTTTTATAACTACTACAATTTACAAGATAGTCCATTCATTTGTAGAACGCTAGTGTAGTAAGATAGACGTTATTTATTTGTTTTATTTTAACTACACTTAAGAGCTGGGTAAAATAAATCATTTTTTAAAATGAGCAAAGTGAAGGTAAGTAATTATTATAGTTAAATTAATGAATTTATAAACACCAAGTTGTTTTAAATATAATAATAATTTAGAAGCAGTTCTTCTAAAGAAAACTTTTCTTTTTTTTTTTTAAATTATATCAAATGTTTTTCAATTTTTTTGTCTATTTATTTTTTTTTTGGAAAATTGTTAACTACTTGTGCCATTATATAAAGTGTTCCTAAGCTAAGTGGTATAATATCAAAGCGGGATACATAGAAGATAATCTATTTATATTTCGTTTTCTTATACAAAATGGAATTTTTGTGCATACTTGTGATTTGTACAGTCTATAATTCTAAGGACCGGACCGAATTGAAAATGTCAAATAAACAAAGGTCCGAAGTCGATCCATTTCGATCCAGTCGATTTCTTCAAGTCATTTTGATATAACAACTTTTACTCTCAATCTAATATTGACTGAATGAGAGCTATTTAGAATTAAAAAAAAAAAAAAATGTCCGAACTGCATGCTATTTCTAGAGAAGTCTGTCCGAGTTGCATGCCACGTATTACAGGGACCTGTCCGAATTGTATGCCACGTCTAAGAGAGGTATGCCGTATACCCACAAGTTTATTTATTATGCCCTTATTTTGACTAGAATTCTTTATAATATTGTGATTATAACTGATAAATTTCTAGATTGAAATATTTTTTCTATCCGAGAAAACATTTTACATATTTTAATTCCATGAAAAATGTAAAATACATTTACTTGATTACCCTAAGCAATAATCGGTTTATTTAATGTTTAATATTCACAGTTAAGCGAAGGTGACTCAAATTTGGTAAAATGTTTACTTGGATATATAAATATTTTAATACAAAAATTAATCAGTTTCTATTAATCTGCTTTTTACAAAACTTGAAAAGTAAAAAATAAAGTTTAAGTTGTACATATAAGTGCATGATAATAAACTTGTGGTTATAGGTATGCAATTCAGATATTCCAATTTATATTTATTTTTGTAGCATGCAATTTGAATGCACCGAAAGAAATACGTTCTAAAAGAAAGATAGGAAAACAATTTATTTTGCTCACTAACTAATTTATTTAATAAAGTAACTTATTTATTATTTAGAGTCTACATTTTAGACTGATTTATCTCCAGTATTTTTACGACGAGTGGATAATAGATTAAGATTAAGCTTGCCCCCTACCGAAAAACTCTTATTCCGGGAAAAGGGTGAAGTTCCAAATTCTGAAAACTTGGTTTCAAATAGTTCCAAATTAGTTCCAAAATATTGGTGAAGGTTTTAAGTTGATAGGACAGAGTGGGAGGGCTGCGTGAAGTTGTCCCCCCAACCGAAAAACCCTTATTCTGGGAAAAGGATGAAATTCCAAATTCTGAAAACTTGGTTCCAAATAGTTCCAAATAAGTTCCAAAATATTGGTGAAGTTTTGAAGTCGATAGTAGGAAGTGGGGAGGCTATATGGATTTATACGGCCTACCGATATAGCTCTGGCAGTCGAGTATTAGCAGCATACGCACAAATACGTCAGTCGATCATTTTTTCATTATAATAATACTGTGTCTAAAATATAACTTAATAGTTCAATAGTTGATGTGTGTTTTTCTTTGTTAAAACGTTCCTGACTCGAACAAATATTATGTGTCCCCGTTGGATTTAACCGACGGGACATAACATAACGTGGATTTCGGAAAATCCTTGTTTCACAAGTTTCATCTAATTTATGAGGTTGTTTGTATGAACAAATATATAATTCTACGCTTTTTTTACAATTTCTTAATTTGTATATAATATAATCTAGATTTTCCTAATCCTAAGTAATCCGATGTGGATTCTATAATAGTATACACATTATTCTTTATTTTAACGGGTAATGGTAATGGCTTATACAATACAAATTCGTAATTATTAATTAACGGTATTTCTAAAGTAAAAATCAATACATTTTGTACATATACTACGTTGATATCAACAGATCAGACATTCCGATTTTATCAATGTTAGGAGGTAAACCCAATCCTGAGGGTAGTTGTGACTTTATTTCTTTTAGTTGTTGTACTACAGTGTTGATATTAATGAGACTGGAGTGTACGAATCCTTGTAAAGCAGTATTTACAATATTCTCTAATGTCTCTGTTTCGTAAGCATATTGAGCTACAATTAGATTCAATAAAGAAATCTTTTGTGCTAAAACAGTTGTGAATTCGACAATTCCAATTTCGACCTTCTCTGCTTGGACTTCGTGCCGTAGGTAATTGTATTTTTCTTTTAATGTTCCCTGTTTTTTCTATTTGAATAAGAGAGTCGTTTACATTCTTTAGTACCGATTGAACAATGTTAACTTGTGTTTCTGTTGTCGTAGCAGTTGTGCCTTCGCATTTTCGAGTTCTCGGATCTTCTTATAAAAATATTCAGCGTCTTGATCATCACATGTGCCAAATAACACATTAACTTTACGTACCACCAAATTTATAAAACCTCTCTCGAAGCGTAGTACATTTGTGTTTGGTTGTTCGATGATTCTAATGACATTATTTCTGTTATTGTTGATCTCGTTTAAGAAGTTCGCCGATTGATGACTATAATGAATGATAACCGGGTTATCGCTAGTTCTTAGTTCCAAGTCTCTTCTTAACTGACAGGATTGTTCAATTTTTTGCACAATCTCGTGAATTTGAAGGTGTTTTTCGTTATAATTAGAGATATTCAAGTAAGTCAATAGACGCCAATTCGAATTCGTCAAGTACATTTGTCCAATGAATTGAAAGTAGATACCGGAAGGTTGTTGAATTACGTTATTTGTGAACTGCGTTAATCCTTTATGAATTAAGTTGCTGATTCTGGAACATTATGTTATGTTTTGCTTATAGGGCTATCATTAAATTTTGATTTTGAAGTGGGAGTTAATATTTTTCCTGTTCCGTACTGATGTGTTGGAGTTAATACTTTAAGCGTTTTTAGAGAAGATGATTTAAGAGAAAAAAATATCTAAACAAAAAAAAGTAGTGTATGAATTAAAACTATAATCGCAGTAATGAAAAAAAACTAAAAAGTTAAAACATTTATCAATATTTTTAAACAATTAAGCTAAGCCCCCTAGCCCTCCTATAGTTGCGTCTATACCCTTAATTTGTTTTGAGCCACTTTGACCACTGCTTAACACTATATATTATACATTGTGTAAGAATTACCATATGTTTGAGTTTGTTTGATGTTTGACCGACTTATACAAGATTTTTTTGTTGGCGTAGTATTTATCATATCATTGCAAATATAATCTTGTTCTAAAATAAAATAAATATAATTACTTAAACTGTTAATTATTAATGCCTTAAATTAAATAACAATTATTTATACACACCTCTAACTAGTTGACTTGGTTCATCATTAATAGTCATACGAATCCTACCTGATACCTCTACCATGCGATTAGGGCAATCTAGAAAAATTATGTATTTTATGTAAATACAACCATAGGAAAATTTTAAATTTAATTTATGTACAATTTAATTACAGTTGAGTCGCGATAACTCGAAGTTGAAGGGAGATAAAAATTCACCTCGTGATATGTATTATTCGAGATACCTAACTCGAATTTATCAAAATAAAATCAAAACTTCGAGTTACCTATGTAATGAAATATAATTTTAAAATTGTACGATAAAAACGTCATGACAAATATAATACATTTATGTTTATACATAAATGCTATACAAAAACTAAATAAAATTAAAAAAATAATTACAATGAAATTATAAGTATGTACTTATGTATTATTTATGAGATACAGTAGAAAAATAATTTGTTATTAATTTTTGATTTTTCGGCTGTTTATTAACAAAATCTTCTAATTTTCCTATGGATTCGAAAATAGAAGTATCCACGCCTTCGACAGATTCAACAAATTGCCTAACAGTTTGTAATGATGACATTGCTTGGTTCGCCGTAATCATATTTAAAGTTGTTTCAGGCTCATAATTTTCATTATTTTCGGAATCACTATTTGATATATTTATACCCATGATTTCGTTATCAGTTAAAGAGTCATTTACAGAAGCACTTTCACCACATATTTTACGAAAAATTATGTTATGACGATTTTTCCAATTTCCTAATCAGCCTTGACTTGCTTTAAAATTAGAATAACCAAATTGAGTTGCGAAATATTCTGCTTTTTCTTTTAGTATTGGTCCACTTATAGGTATATTTTTATCTCTACATTGAGTAAACCATTTGAATAAACATACCTCAACATTTGGATATTCTGCTGGTTTTGATCTTTTACAGTTACCTTTATTGTTTTCAAATTTTTTTAAAATGTCCGCCTTATTTTTTAAAATGTCGACAGCGTATTTGGAGGAATATTAAATTCTTTTGCGATGTCTTGTTTTTTCCGGTTACCATTCTCCACCAATTGTATCACATGAACTTTGTCAGCTATAGTTAAATGGTTTAATTTTCGTTTTTGAGACATGTTTAAAAACATTCAAAAAACATTCACGACAAACACGACAGGTAGAGTGTAGCATATTTATTATTATGTGTGCGCTAATAATCAGTTTCTATTTACTCGTTTAATCTTTATTATACAGTGCTGAAGTAGATAAAACATAATACATAATAATTAATACAATGATCATGAAATACCCAGAATATCCAGATATAGCAGATATAAAAATACACTTCGACTAAGCTATTCATCACAATTTTATATTCGAGTTAACAAGACTTATAATACATTGAGTGTTATTATAATTTCTAGGGGAATTAAAAAAAAATCGAGTTATCGAGTTCTTCGAGTTATCGAGGTTCGAGTTATCGCGACTCGACTGTATAACTACCTAAATATTTGTTCGGAACAGCATTTACAATGAGTCTTGACTTCGGATTATTTGAATTCATGTACATTTGTTTTGGGAAGTGATCAGAACAAATATATTTTTTTTTTAACTTCTTCGGACTTAATCCTTCTAAGAGTATGTTGCCTAAAATGAATTTATATTTTTAACCTAAACTGTTTCACATTCAATATTGTTATTCTAAAAAATATATATAAATATACTGATTACTAGGGCCCAGAAGTTCATGCATTTGCATGTTTTTACTGAATAGACCAAAAAGTTGCTGAATTAGCTATAAATTTAAATTATACATATACAAACCCAAATCCAAAATTTTATTTTGCATATAATTGCATATTTTGATGTTTTTTTTTTTATGCGCATATTACACAATTTTTGTATTGTTAACTGCATATTAGAATCAAATATTATGTAATTACAATGGCATTTAATGGCATTACGGTTTATAAGAAATTTGAACAAGTTATTGAGAAGAATCTGGGCTTTAAAACATTATCCACAAAAATTATGTTGGGAGAAGAAATTACAATGGAAAATTTACCAGAAGACTTGTCAAGTGATGAATTAATATATTTTAAAAATGCACCAATTTCTTCGGTTGACGTGGAGAGGAGCTCTTCGTTGTACAAAAACATGTTGGCAGATAACCGGCGTTCATTTAAATTTGGAAATTTGTCAAAGTCGTTGATTGTAAATTGTTATGTATAAAAATGTATAGTAAAACATGTTTTTAATTACCAGTCAAAGAAATTAAAATAAAAATCATAATTCGTATTAAGTTTTTTTCCTTATATTTATAAATTTTAAATTAAAAAAAGAACCGGATGGGCTACGCTCTGCTGTACAGTTGGGGGTGGAGTGCACCTCGTTTATAGGATAGGTCATTATTACAATGGATTTGTTAAATTTGAATGCAATGATAGGTATCATTGTATACGAATAACGATTCTGAACGGAGTTAATATGTTTGTCTAAAATGGGTATATTGTATATAATAATACAGTATTTTTTATTTAAATTGAAATATAATGCAACAGTATGCAATTTCGTGAAAATTTAAATTTCAAACAGTCATAACATTTTTTCCTCTAAGTCCGGTAGAAATTTTATTTAAGATTTTCGAAGAGTAGCTTATGAATAACCTAGTGTTAAAATTTTGAACCTTAAGTATGAACAGAAAAAATTTTATGAATTTTAATCTACAAAATAACTTGCAAATTATCGTGATTTTGACACATTTTATACAAATTTGAGCTTTATGGGCTTATAAAAATAACTTGAGTGAAACGATCTCCGATATTTTTTAGTGACGGTAAGTTTAACTTATTATAAACATTGTATTAAAATTTCAAGAGTTTTCAGTCAGCCAATTAAATTTTATAGATGTTTAAAAAAAAAAATTTAGAAAAATCGAAAATTCAAATTGTCTATAAATAAGTCAAAATATGTCAAAATACTTTGAAAATTTAACGGTGTATAGAGAACGCTAATCTTAACATTTGGTGAAAATTTCAAGTATTTACATAGATTAGTTTTTGAGTTATAGCATACAAACAATAGGTCGAATAAATATTCCAATTACTATTACAAGTTACTGTCCAAAAAAATAATGTTAAGCCTTATCACGTAGATTAAAATTATTAATGAGTTATTTTTCTCTTACAGATAACAAAAAAACTCAAAAGAATTTTAAATTAAACAATTAATTAAATTAATAAAATTTTATTTTAAGACGAGGAAATGCATAAATCAAAAAAATTTTTAACAGATTATTAATAAAAATTCAAAAAGAAATAAAATTAGAAAAATCAAAACATTTTACATTAGAAGCACATTTAATTAATACAAATGAAAATATGGAAGATAAATACACTAAAAATGAATTACAGGAAATTAAAACTCATTTAAGCAAAAATATAAAAGAATTTACTGATCTTAGGGAGGAATATTTACCAGTAGGAGTAGTTATTTTAGCAGAGCACGAAGAATACCCAGAGACATGCATGTTCTTCAGTTAACTTTCGATAATGATAGTAGTGAAAACTCAACTAATCACACATATTACATCATATTAACAAATAAAACAAAATAAAACCTTCAAAACTTTTCATATATTGTAGTGATAGTTCAAGCAGGGCAGGAAAGAAAAAAAAAATATAATAACAATCGTATAAATTGTAATTAATAAAGATTTATAATGTATAATTATTACATAACAAATGTTAATAAACCAAATATTGTAAAATGTTTCCAACTCATTGTAAACCAATTGTAAGGGTGGAAACTTAAAAAAATATCACGAACACTTGTAAAACTTAGTAAAATACTATATCTGTAAATTGTATCCGGAAAATCGAATTGTAAGAAACAACATAACACTTTTGTTGTTTCACCCCAAAATTGTTTCTTTAGCGGCGAGGTGTAATATGCATATATTACTAACAAATAATAATATGCATATTCCCGAGTCGTACGATGATTAAAATGCACATTTATATTTAATACATCTAAATTATGTAAATAACTATCGCACACATAAGTGTAATGTAAAACTAAGCCACGCGCAGGTCATAAACAATGCAATACACATCCTATGACCATGAACAACTGCAAACAACGTCATCATTACGTCGAATTTGACGATCAAAGGCCAAGGGAAACTAGGTGGCGAAAACAACACCAAACAGAGTATATAAAGGCTCCGTTGCACCACCAACAGCAGACGTGTCCAGCTATCAGTACAAGTCCTTCAGAGTTTCGTCTTTGATATTGTTATCGCGAATATTTTATAATTAATAACTGTATGTTCTGTAAAAGCCATTTACTTAATTTTATTAAAGAGTTTTACAAAGTGTAAAATGATTTAAAGTCACTATATTCCATCCCGAAAACATCATTTCGATAGGTATATGTTTTCATTGGGTACCACGTAACATCATGTAACATTTATACATTTACTCATTATTCATGTAACCCCCTGTTAATGGTTATCTTGGGACCTTCATCATACATGTCCGTAACAGGAGAAATAATGGTAAACGAAAATAACAAAATTAAAATAAGAGGAATAAATGATAAATTAACAGAAACTATTGAAAAAATTAATATAATAATTGAAATAAATAATAAAAAAATAGATGTAGAATTTAATCTTGTCAAAAACGATTTTCCAATTTTAAAAGACGGTATATTAGGACAACCCTTCTTAACTAAAAATAAAGCTGTAATTGATATAAGTAATAATTTAATTGTAATTAATAACGAAAATAAAAATAAAATATCAAATGACGATAAAGAATATTTTTCATTAAATCCGAGAACTGAGACTATTGTAGAATTACCGATAGCCGAACCTAAGGTCGAAGATCAAAACATAATTATACATAAACAAGAAATAATTAAAGACGTATTTTGTAGCAATGTGATAGGAAAAGTAAAAAACGGTAATATAATAGTTAGCATATTAAATATATCGGAATGCACGCAAAAGATAAGATTAAATGATTTAAATAAAATATTATATGACGAATCTTCAGATTATAATTTGTTCAAAATAGATACGATAAATAAAAATGATCCGTCAACGCGAATAGAACGAATAAAAAATTTAGTTAGGAGCGAACATGTGAATAACGAAGAAAAACAATCTATATTTGAATTATGTGAACAATATTCTGACGTGTTTCATTTAGAGGGGGATAAATTAACTTTTACCAACGCCGCTAAACATGAAATAAAATTAAAAGAAAACCAACCGCCTATATATAAACGACCGTATAGATTACCTCTTTCGCAACAAGAGGAAATAGCTTCACAAATTCGTAAAATGGAAAATGATGATATTATTGAACAATCTACGAGTCCTTGGAATGCACCAATATTATTAGTAGCTAAAAACCCAGATGCTAGTGGGAAACAGAAATTTAGAATTGTTGTAGATTTTAGAGCATTAAATGAAGTAACATTAAATGAATTTCATCCACTTCCGAACATAACCGAAATATTAGATCAACTAAGGCAATGTCAATTATTTAGTGTTGTCAATTTGGCATCAGTATTTTATCAAATACCATTAGAAAAATCATCACGTGAATTAACGGCTTTCTCTACTAATCAAGGTCATTGGAATTTTAAACGTATGGCAATGGGTATGAGAACTTCACCCGCGACTTTTCAAAGATTAATGAACAACGTATTAGCAGGTATAATAGGAATAAAATGTTTAGTATATTTAGATGATATAATTGTATACGGTAAAAATTTACGCGATCATAATAATAAATTAAAAGAAGTATTCGAAAGATTAAAAAAAAATAACTTAAAAATACAACCGGATAAATGCGAATTTTTAACACGCGAATGCGTTGTTACATGGTACCCAATGAAAACAGATACCTATCGTAATGATGAATGTTTCGGGATGGAATGAAACGACTTTAAATCATTTAACACTTTGCAAAACTCTTTAATAAAATTAAGTAAATGGCTTATACAGAACATACAGTTATTAGTTATTAAAATATTCGCGATAACAATATCGAAGACAAAACTCGGAAGGGCTTGCACTGATAGCTAGACACGTCTGCTTGTTGGTGGTGAAACGGAGCCTTTATATACTCTGTTTGATTTTGTTTTTGTTAGTTAATTGTTTTGATTTTGCCACCTGGTTGCCCTTGGCCTTGATCGTCAAATTCGAATGATGACGTTGTTTGCGGTTGTTCGTGATTTGTAATTCGCACGTGGCTTCTTCTCTGTGACTATTTCACAATTTGTTCATGGTCGTGTGATGAAATATAAGGATATGTATTACATTGATTTGGTACTTATGATTGTGGCTTAGCTTTACATTACAATTATGGGTGCAATAGTTATTTATGTAAGTATAAAATATAATTGAACATTTTTATCCTCGTATGACTCGGGAATATGCGTATTAATATATGCATATTACACCTCGCCGCTAAAGAAACAATTTTGGGGTGAAACAACAAAAATGTTATGTTGTTTCTTACAATTCAAATTTCAGTATGCAATTTACAAAAATACCTAGTTATTTACCAAGTTTTACAAGTGTTAGTAATATGTTTTAAGTTTCCACCCTTACAATTTGGTTACAATGGGTTGGAAATATATTATAATATTTGGTTAATTAACATTTGTTGTGTAATAAGTATACATTATAAATCTTTGTTAGTTACAACTTATACGATACTACTATAGTCCGTTCCAAAAGAGAAGACACGAAGTGACGACCAGTTTTCGTCCGGCGGCGCGCATCCCCCACTTAATTCCCATCAATCGCAATAAATACACGTATGGTTACTAGCGGCCTCTACCTCCAAATGCATCGTCAAAAACCGTTATACAGCGCGCTTCGATTGTTGACATCTATAACACCTGTCGATCTCTTTGAGCACGTATGCACGTTGTATTTGTGTTCTCGTTGACTTTTTGTTTTTTTGTTGTACTCTTAAAATCGTTTTTTTTAAAACGCAAAACGTGTTAGTCTTTTTCTTTTTTTTTCCAAAATCGACTCAATTTTATTATGGAAGAATCACCAGTGAAGAAGAACCTTAAAGGAAAGGTATGATGTTTAATTATTTATTATTTTGGGTGCTTTTTCCTTGGTAATTTTTTAAAACAACCTATATTAGTATTACTAAAATTCCATAGGGAGAATATGTACTATAATAAATCAATATTTTAATGTAAAATACAATCAAAAATATATTTAAAAACATATCTAGTTATTTTAAATGTTCAAAACTTTCATAAAGTTTAAATCTAATCAGCTTTTTACATATTCTACATTACTAATGTGCTAGAAACATTTCCTAATAAAATAAAAATATAAAAATTATCTAATATGTAAAAACGAAAAATTGTATTCAGAAAATTTACTTTATTCCTCTCAGTAAACATTTAACTTAATTTTAATATTCTTACAATCTAATTTAAAGTTGAAACTATAAGTTATTATATAAAAAGTTACAACATTTATAGTTTAAATAAAAATTTAATCTTATAATCTTAAAAAAAAATAGAATAAATTAATGATATGCATTACGGAATAAATTTCAATTACATTTTAAAATACAAGACAGTAAGACAGTATGTATTGATATGTAAAGTAAAATTAGGTTCATGCTATTACAGTTATAATAACATGAATAAGTAGTTATTTACTGTGTATTTTAATACACTGTATATAATGATAATGTAAATAAAAAAAAAAACAATAACTCTTAAAATATATTTTTAAAACTATTGCTTACTATTTAAAACCTCAATTGCTTTAATTTTTAATTATATAATATAATTTTACTATAGATTAATATTTCATAATTTTTATCACCTATCAAAGGGAATTAAAATAAAAAAATGGAGAATATATCACATTTGTTTACATATTTGTATATATAATTACAAATTACAATTAACAAAGAAAACAAATAACACAAAAAAAAAAAATTACAAAACTATATACAAAATTATAATACAAAAAAATAAGGAAATAGTAAAATACTTTATACTTATTTTTGTTTCTTCTCGACAGAAGAAGATGATTATAAATGCATATAAATGTAAGCTGTAGGTGAATCCAAGACTCACAATAACCAAAGCTCGAGTAGTCCTCTCTAAAGAATTGGGAATTGGGCAGAAAACAATCTCTAAAACCATTTCCCAATATCGATTAACCAAGACCTAACCTAATAAAACAAAAATTTTCAAAAATCGACAATGGAGCCATTATTTTGTGTTAGGCAATTAGTAGAGAAGTACAGAGAAAAGAATAAAAAACTATGCATGGTGTTTATAGATTTAGAAAAGGCGTATGACAGGGTGCCAAAGGAAGTTTTAAGGTGGGCATTGATGAGAAAAAATGTCCCAAAAATGTATGTTAATTTGATCCAGGATATGTTTGAAGGGTCGAGTACTAGTGTCAAGAGTCGGTGTGGAGTATCAGAAGGTTTCAGTAAAGGAGTAGATGTGCACCAGGGGTCAGCTCTAAGCCCCTACCTGTTCTCAGTGGTAATGGATGACGTTTCAAAGGAGATACAGGGTGAGATACCATGGTGTATGATGTTTGCGGATGATATAGTTCTGATAGGAGAAAACCTAGAAGTTGTCAATAATAGGTTAAATAAGTGGAGGTTAGCCCTCGAAGAAAAGGGATTGAGAATTAGTAGAAATAAAACTGAGTATATTGAGTATGATTTTGGACAAAGAGACCAAGAAGTTGAAGGAATGAGGAGAAAACTGACAATAGATGGTGATGTGATAGGTGAAGTTGAGAGCTTTAAATATTTAGGATCTTTTGTTCAAAAGGACGGGGGCTTTGACATTGATGTAAAACATAGGATTAAGTGCGGGTGGATGAAATGGAGAGAAGCATCGGGCGTGTTATGCGATAAGAGAATTCCAATTAGGCTGAAAGGTAAATTTTATAAAAGTGTAGTGAGACCAACTATGCTGTATGGTTCAGAGTGTTGGGCGGTTAACAGGAGAATAGAACAAAGTATGAGTGTCGCGGAAATGAGAATGCTTAGATGGTTGAGTGGAGTGACAAGAGAAGATAGAATAAGGAATGAATACGTGAGAGGTAGTGTTGGTGTAGCGCCAATTGTGGACAAGATGAGAGAAAATAGGCTGAGATGGTTTGGGCATGTGATGAGGCGAGAGGAAACGAATGCAGTAAGAGTGGTTATGAAGATGGACGTTGAAGGGAAAAGAGGAAGAGGAAGACCAAAAAAAAGATGGTTGGAGACTTTGGAGAATGACATGAGGGCTGTCGGTGTGTGCAGAGGAGATGTGATTGACCGAGTAAAGTGGAGGTGTAGGACAAGGGTGGCCAACCCCAAATAGTTGGGAGGAAGGCGAAGTAGAAGAAGAAGAAGAAGATATTAATCAACCACCTCAACGCAATGAATTGAATAATAATAATCCTAATAATAATAATAGGCCACCCATACGAAGCGCTAATAACGGAGTAATAATGTGTTCTTATTGTGGCAAACGAGGTCATTCGATGGACATTTGCTACTCTAGACAAAACGACACCGCACGTCAAAATACTAATTCGGGAAACGCCACACCGTACTCGCAACGCGCGCCGCGTACGGTACAACAAATTCAATGTGCGACCGAAAATTACAACGAAACACCGATAACGGACCATATCTTATAATTATAATCGTATGCTTACGCCAAGATGACTCGTGGAGTTGTCATATTTTAAGGATGTAAGTGAGTGTTGATGGAAGTTGATTGTTGATTGAAGTTGAGTGTGTTGATTCCGTAAAGAAAAGTGATCAATTTTCCTTTAATGAAATTGACTCAAGATTCCAATGACCTATGTTCGAAATACCGACTGCGCCACTGTTACGTGGTACCCAATGAAAACAGATACCTATCGTAATGATGATGTTTTCGGGATGGAATATAGTGACTTTAAATCATTTAACAATTTGTAAAACTCTTTAATAAAATTAATTAAATGGCTTATACAGAACATACAGTTATTAATTATAAAATATTCGCGATAATAATATCGATGACGAAACTCTGAAGGGCTTGTACTGATAACTAGACACGTCTCATGTTGGTGGTGCAACGGAGCCTTTATATACTCTGCTTAGTGTTGTTTTCGCCACCTGGTTTCCCTTGGCCTTTGATCGTCAAATTCGACGAAATGATGACGTTGTTTGCGGTTGTTCGTGATTTGCAATCCGCATGTGGCTTATTCTTTGTCATTCTTATTTGACCTTTTCGTGATTTTTTCATGGTTAAAGGATGTGCATTGTATTGTTTATGACCTGCGCATGGCTTAGCTTTACATTACAATTATGTGTGCGACAGTTATTTACATTCCCGGCGTTGGGAAAGTGGCGTCCCTATCGCCCAGTGCCCTTCAATGAGTGCTGAAATAGCCCCACTCTGATCTTAAGTGATCGGAGTGGTCTGGTCCTCCAGGTTGGGGGTTATGCGATGGGCTAACAACCCATCCATATAAAAAATAGTTATGTTCAGGACGCAAACAACAAGCCTCGGGATAGATTTAACGGAAAAAAGAAAGGAAATTGGAAATCGGCTTTATTATGTGGTACATGGAACGTAAGGACCTTGTACAAACCAGGAACAACTTTGGATTTAGTGACAGAAGTAGAATAATACAAGATGAAATGTGTAGCCTTGCAAGAAATTAGGTGGGAAGATGCTGGAACAACTAAAGTATCTCAAACAACAATTTTTAATGGGAAATGTGAACACCCCCACAAATTAGATACAGGATTTGCTATACACGAATCAATAATTCACACAGTGAAGGAATTTAGAGATATAAACCCAAGAATTTCGACCATAACAATAGAATCCGAAAATTTTGATGCAGTTTTGATTAATGCACATGCGTCAACAGAGGAGAAGGATGAAGACGAAAAAGATTTGTTTTATGCAACGTTAGCAGATATATTTGCCTCATCAACTAGTACAATAAGAATTGTACTAGGCAATTTTAACGCTAAGCTAGGTCGAGAGATATGCTATAGAAATGTCATTGGAAACCATAGCCTACATGAAAATACGAACAAAAATGGTGCAAAACTGATTGATTTTGCAGTAGGAAATGGTCTGGTGATAAAGAGTACTATGTTACCAAAGAAAGATGTACACAAGTATACAAGGGTATCTCCAGACGGTAGATACAAAAACCAAATAGATCATGTACTAGTAAACTACAGACTCAAAAACAGCGTACTGAATGTAAGAACATTTCGTGGAGCAGACATTGGTTCTGATCACTTACTACTAGGCATACGGATAAAAGTGAAACTCAAAAAACTTGGTAAAAAAAATCCAGTAAACTCAAGAAGGCTTGACATAGATAAATTAGAAAATCATGATATAGGCAAACTTTTTGTAAACAGTATCAAGGACGCTTTACAAAATAAATGAATATTCGAAGGAAATATCGATGAGGGTTGGGAAGAAATTAGAGATGCTTTAAGCAATGTAGCTAACAAGACTTTAGGAACAAAAAAGCGAAAACCTAAACCCTGGTTCAATAGAATTTGTGAAGAAGCGTTACAGAGAAGAAAGGTTGCAAAGCAAAATTGGTTAAACGATACGAGAAACGAAGAACTTTTCGCAAGGTACAAAACTCGTCTAAGGGAAACAAGCAACATCCTAAGAGGTGAAAAGCGGAAATATGTTCGAAATATAATGGTTAATGCTGAAGTAGACTACAATGCACATAGGGCTAGAGATATGTATAAACGCATAAATTATCTTACTGGTGGATACAAGAAGAAGGAAAGATTCCTAAAAGATGACAATGGATCGTTGATAACCACAGATGAAGAATTAGCCAAAAAGTGGGGAGATTATTTTGAGACTCTCCTTAACTGTGAAGCACCTGATGAAGTCTTTAGTCTTAACTTATAAACTGAAGAAGAACAAGAATGCCCAGAACCTTCATTGGACGAGATAAGATTCCAAATTAACATATTAAAAAATCATAAGTCACCTGGCGAGGATCAAATTCATGCAGAAATTCTCAAAAAAGGAGGAGAAGAAATGACGTTCAGGATGTGGAAATTGATCCACCGAATATGGTTATCCGAAAAAGTTCCGGAAGATTGGAAAATAGTCTTAGTATGCCCAATTCATAAGAAAGGGGATAAACAAGATTGCAATAATTATCGCGGAATTGCCCTGCTAAGTGTTGCGTATAAAGTTTTCACGAACTGTATCTTGTCAAGGATAAGAACAAAATCGGAGCAAATCATTGGAGATTATCCAGGAGGCTTTAGACCAGGAAGATCTACGGTAGACCAAATATTTATTCTCCGACAACTTTTCCAAAAGACCTGGGAATTCGACAAGGAAATGCACGTGCTCTTTATCGACTTCAAAAAGGCATACGATAGTATTCATCGCAAAAGCTTGATAAATATTCTTAGATAATTATATTCCCATAAAAGTTAGTTAAGCTGATCGAATCGTGTATTATGGAAACGTTCATTAAAATAAGAGTAGGAGAAGCGGAAACCGACCCAATAAGTGTGAATTCAGGACTAAGACAGGGGGACTCAATGTCACCTGTTCTTTTCAATCTAGTATTAGAAAAGGTTATCAGGGAAACTAATATTGCATCCCAGGAGGGGATGCCACTACAAGGCTCCTCCGTGGCATTATTGGCTTATGCAGACGATTTGGTCCTCATGGATGAATCACACGATGGATTGAGATCATTATGCTGTCGTTTGGAGGAGGCAGCTAAGAAGGTTGGCTTACAAATAAACGAAGACAATACAGAATACATGGTGGTGGGAAGAAGAGATAGTACCAGAATGTACCCTTCCTTAAGAGTTGGTAACCATGATTTCAATCGAGTCAAACAATTTAAATATTTAGGTTCTGTTTTGACCGAAAAAAATGAAACTGATAAGGAAGTGGCAGCAAGAGTCCAATCGGGAAACAAATGTCTTTACGGACTCATAAGGATACTAGGATCCCGATCCCTGTCGAGAGATATAAAGTTACAATTATATATAACACTTTTACGTCCCATAATTACATACGGAGCAGAAATATGGACATTAAGGAAAACGGAGGAAAACAAATTGATTATTTTGGAAAGGAAAATCTTAACACGTTCACGGACAGTTACTGCTATAGCTTTCAATTTTTTTCAATTTTTATGTAATTGGTCACTACTGCTATAACAGTAATTTACAAAACCAACGAAATCGGGCATAACTGCTCATACAGTACTGTTTTTAATGGTATTATACGAAACTAGAAATAAGACTAACCCATTAAGTATAATCATATATTTGGGCACGTAACATTATCACACAATAATATTATTCCAAATATGACATGTTCTATATTTATACTTTCTGGTGGAATTTTTGTTTTTATGTTTATATGGATGTTGTTTGCTTTGTAATTATATGATATTATGATACAATGATATTATTATTGAAACGTTTAGACGGAAAACGATTACGATTACGATTACGGAATAACAATTTAGTCGTATTTTGGACGACAGACAAAGCATACGTCATTATTTTCGTGTTAATTATTTACTGTGTTATAATTAAAAATGGCTAATAGTTCTAAAAAAGCTATTGAAGAGTTTTTAGATGAAAGTTTTGAAGATGAATCAGACATATCGAATGTGTATGATTCTGATGCCGACCCGGAATATCGACCAGGTGAGAATAATACTAATATTAATTTTGCTGGGCCATCACAAAGCTTAGAATTAACAAGTGCAGACGATCCATCAGCCGATGAATCGTTTTCCGAAAGTTCAAGTGATAGCAGCGATGATGAACCTATTGATAATAGTAATTTATGGGTGAACAATTATTTAGACATTCCAGACTTTGGTTTTAATAGTGATTCGATAGGAATAAAATTAGAAATTAACGAAAGTGCTCGTGATAATCCAATTGAAATTTTTAAACAAATTTGGACCGACGAAATAACTGAAATATTTGTAGCTTCTATTAATAAATATGGTGAAAATATGAGTCTCCAATGTCGTCCTCACAATAAAGGTAGTAGAAATACACATTTTAAGCGAACAACCTCTGAAGAAGTACAACATTTTTTGGCAGTGTGTTTGCTTGGAGGTTCCATAAAATTTTCGGTTGTTAGAGATATGTTCTCTAATAACCCATTATATTATCATCCTATTGCCGGTCACATTATGTCAGGACGGAGATTTGAGAAATTATGTAGATGTTTTAGTGTAGAATATGCAAATGATACAAATCCATTAGTAGGCCCTATGAAAAAACTTTATCCTGTATTTGACATGTTAATTCAAAACTTTCAAAAGTCATATTTTCCCGATGAAAATTTATCATTGGACGAATCATTGTTATTACATCGAGGTAGATTAGTATAGCGACAATATATAAAAGGAAAAAAGGCTAAATATGGTATAAAATTCTACGAACTATGTACTCATGATGGTTACGTTTTGAATGTCGATATGTACAAAGGCAAACAAACATCGTCAGCAGTTGAGGAGGGAGTATCAAAAGTTGACAATATCGTCTTAACCCTTATGAAACCGTTTTTAAATAAAGGGCACAGCCTTTACATGGATAATTTCTATAATAGTGTCACTTTATCTAATATTCTATTAGAAAAAAAAAACCCATACAACTGGTACTCTAAGGTCCAATCGCAGAGGAAACCCAAAGGAAGTAACCACTAAAAAATTAAAACGTGGTGATCATATTTGGAGACGCAACAAAAATGTTTATGTATCCAAATGGAAAGATAAACGCGATGTTTTATGTTTAACTTCTAAAAATCATCCAAAAATTATACCTTCAAAAAACAAATACGGCATACTCAAAAATAAACCAGCAGAAATAGTGGACTACAACAACTGCATGAGTGGCATTGACCGAAGTGATCAAATGGTCAGCTATTACTCATCTTCAAGAAAATCGGCTAGATGGTATAAGAAAGTATTGTACCATATGTTAGACATTACTACATGGAATTCATACTTTATTTACAAAAAACATTTTAACACAAATATAAGCTTTAAGCAATTTCGTGATCTGCTAATTAAAAATTTAATAGGACTTCCAATGCAAACTACAGCAACAGATCTGTTTCAAATTAAAAAAACGAAAATTCAAGCACCTGAAAACAATCACTATGCAGAAAAAATTCCAGTACCAAAAAATTATAAAAGACAAACATACTTTAAAAGTTGCATTCAGTGTTACAAAACTAAAATACGAAAATAAACATCATTTCAATGTAAAGTCTGTGGTAAACCTCTTTGTCCTGGGAAATGTTTTGAAGAATGGCACAATCATAATCAATGAGAAATAAATATTTGTTTAAATTCACTTATGATATTATTATTTATTTATTTATTTAATTTATATTTAATAATATTATGTTTTAAATTAATGTGTATCATAATATATATAATGTAATTTTTATACTTTTTAAGTTTTGATATTGATTTTTAAAATAAAACTTCAGTTATTATTATATGGTTTTGAATTTATTTTATACTGTTACTGTTATAACAGTAATGACCAATTACTATAAAAAAAATATGCAGCAGGTCAATACTGCTATAGCAGTACTAAAATATTACTGCTAAAGCAGTAATAAAAAAGTGCATTTCTGAGGTAGATACATAAATTATATCAAAAAGTGAGGTGTCCGTGAACGTGTTAAGAAAGATCTTTGGGCCAGTAAAAGACGAGGAAACTGAGGGATGGAGAATAAGGAAAAACAAAGAACTAGAAGAACTCTTTCAGAAGCCAAACATATTAAACATAATCCAGAGTAGGAGATTACAATGGGCGGATCACGCTTGGCGTAGTCAGAACCCACTACTACACGTAGTATTGACAGAGAACCCAAAAGGGAAAAGGCCCCTTGGACGACCCCGTTTAAGATGGGAAGATTTAATAAAGAAAGACGTGGAATCGCTGAACGGTGGCCAGATTGCAAAACAAAAGCAGCCGACAGAGAGTCATGGAGGATTGGTTGTTTGACGGGATGGTCCTAGTGGCCGATAATACCCAAGAAGAAGAAGAAGTTATTTACATAATATAGAAGTATTAAATATAAATGTGCATTTTAATCATCGTACGACTCGGGAATATGCATATTATTATATGTTAGTAATATATGCATATTACACCTCACCGCTAAAGAAACAATTTTGGGGTGAAACAACAAAAGTGTTATGTTGTTTCTTACAATTCGATTTTCCGGATACAATTTACAGATACAGTATTTTACTAAGTTTTACAAGTGTTCGTGATATTTTTTTTTTTTTTTAAGTTTCCACCCTTACAATGGGTTGGAAACATTTTACAATATTTGGTTAATTAACATTTGTTATATAATAATTATACATTATAAATCTTTATTAATTACAATTTATACGATGAACCACTACTATACTGCTAATTAGTTATTATTATTTTTCATTTTGTTTTTATTTATTATTTTTTTTCTACCCCTCACCTTAATCGGTTTCCCACTACAATAAGAATAAATTGTACTGGGTTTGACCGTTTTTATTATGTAGTTAAAAATACACCGGGTTAATATTACATCAGTAACTGGATCGTGACAATCTACGACCCCCTCATGGATTTGGGCGCATATCAGTGTGCGACACTCTAATAAATTCAAAGTCCCCCCATTTTTTTTATGTAATGCCCAATGGGTATTTTGGCTATCAATTGTTTATTAAAACTCATGTCTTGTAGTACAAGGTCATAGTTATTATCATATAGGTGATGTATGGTTGTAATGTCCAGATATTTTTTTACATGTTTTATTCCTAATTTTTCTATTAAATCCTTATCTGTGTTACCATTCCAGAACACTACACATGAAGCTTTACCATCTACGTGTAAGTACTTATATTTACGAGAACGTGTTAGAGTTGACGTGTCGTGGTCGACAGAGAAGCTGACCGACTCACTGATCTGGGCATGTATACGTGTTGTCAACTCTGGTCGTTTCTTTTTTATCGTAAATACTTTGTACGCGAAATCGTGTACTCGACCGTGGTGGTGTTCTTCCTGGTACCTGCTAGGCTTCCCTGTTCTGGGTAAGATGATGGGGTTTCCTATCAATCTTACTGGTTGGTATTTGTTAAGGGTGTTGGCCATTGCTCCTGTTACTAGAACCCAATCTCCTCTTGGTAACGGGGAAAATTCTAGGTCAATGACTACGAAATTTATTTTAGAACTAAAAATAAATGTATTAGTTTAAATTTGTGCTAGATTAAATAGTTATGTAATTAATAAATGTATAATAAATCATTATGATGTACAAGTGGATTACCGTGGCGATAGTGGTGCTACAGGTTGTGTCATTACGTTAGTTGGCAATAAAGTCGGCATGGGGATAGGTGACGCGTAGTATGGTGGATTAAATATCCCATTTGAATATTTCCTATTCGATTTTCTCATACATAATAATATGAAGATAATGACTAGTGCTACTGCTATTATACCTATCATTATATACATGGCATAATTATTATGTTTTATTCTCACATGATTGTTTTCCCTGTCTAATTCAGCGTCTACCATTGCTTCTATCTCGTCCAGGGATTTCGTTACTTTATGTAAGTCGGTTAGTTTAATGTTATTATGGATACCCATATGTCCTATATCTTTT
The DNA here is from genome assembly GCA_034509805.1 of Sipha maydis. Classification (NCBI taxonomy): domain Eukaryota; kingdom Metazoa; phylum Arthropoda; class Insecta; order Hemiptera; family Aphididae; genus Sipha; species Sipha maydis. The sequence goes on along the minus strand of JASXSY010002533.1, from coordinate 90,516 downwards.
AGCAATGTATTAGTGTTATTTGGGAAATTCGTAAATAATACGGACATATCAGTTTTTGGTATGAAGTTTTCGTATGTTTTAGTGGACAGTTCCTCTTCTGGTGTTAATATAGCGTTGTCTGAATGAATTTGGCATGACATATCTTTTATCTGAATTTTTCCTTCTCCCCTTATACTTATTATTTGTGGATTTGAAAAATTACTACAAGTAATCGTTAATCGATCGTTATAAACGGTATAAAGCCACTCGTTTGCAAATTTTAATTTGTGATATATACTTCGTTTGGATTTAAATGTTCGATGTTTACATCTATGTTCTTTATCGTCGGCTTTGGGTGGTTCCGTGAAAAGATATACTTCGCAGGGTGAGACAAAGTCATTTTTTAGAACTGGTTGGTCTGTTAGACATATTCGGTATATATCTGTTTGTGTGCATTCATTCATTTGTTCATTTGAAAATGTTGTGAATTCTCTTCTATCCTTAGTACGTATTGCTACGTATGGTGCCATTGAGTCGATAACCATGAGATTATCCCCCTCTGTTCTTGTGGGTAATGGTATGATACTGAAAGTTGTTAGTTCTGTATCAGTTACTAACGGTATTTTTGTAATAAATACTATTCTGTTATTTCCATAGAATACTGTAATTTAGTAATTTTTTGTAGCTCGTATACTTCTGATGGTTTTGTGCCCATGGGTATTTCTAATTTCCTGGCGGTGAATTTGTTTTTTATGCTTGTTAAGGCTTTAGCAATATCTTGTATTGTCATTAAGCTTGAATGAATAACACCACTTCTAGCGGCTATTACTATTTGATTCAATGTAGATGTTTCGTATGGATATAGATTAATTAAAAGTGTATATATATATTTTGTAATTCGGTTGATTGTAGTATTTGCATTATATTTTCAGTTGCATTTCCTAAATTTTTTAGGTTGTTAACGAAATTTGTTTCTGTTTCTTTCAACTCTGCATATAATATTTGCGATTGCTTGACCGTTTTTTCTATTTGTTGGATAGTTGCTTTGAGAACTGTTGTTTGTTGTTTCGTTATGTGTAATACATTTGTTCCGGATTCTGTGCGAGTTATTGCGTCTGATGTTTTTGTGCTGCATTCGTCATCACAAACTCCAAATAAATAGTGCATCCCTTTTCCCATAAAGTTCATGAGACCGCGTTTGCGTCGGTTGAGAATTTCTTCTTCTTCCTGGTTGTTATTAGATTTTCCCAAAGATAAATCCATTTTGTCTCTTTGGTCAGTTATTTCATCATATAAATGTGAGAGTATGTTTTGATATTTTTCACACAGACTAGATTTAATTGTTTTACACGCATTTGTTAAATTGTTAATTCTTCCTCCCAATGTTTCATGTTTTTTATTATATTCCTCTAATGATAAATATGTTATCATTTTATAATGCCCCCCGACTAACCTTGTTGGACCATAGCTTTCATAGAAAAATGATGCTCCTTTATGCGTATGTTTTGTTATTGTAAAGTATTCCGAATTGTCCCATTGTTCTGCCTGTACCATCACCAATGTCGTCAGTAATCTATAATTAATTTTTATAATGCAAGTTAAAATTAATACTTAATAATTTACCCACTTATGTTTTAATTGTCCTTTAAGATATGTCTGTATGATAAGTTGATTCCATATCTTCATGAAGAAATCCTTTTAACTTTTTATTAATTGTTTATTAACTTTATTTATTTTTACGTTATATATATAATTTAGGACCATTATACTAGAAAAATAACCATAGTGTATGTTTTGACTAGTGTAATAATGACAGCAATGAATTAAAATGGTGGGGGTGCAGTAGGTTGGTAAGTTACTGGTGTATTTATAGATCGCGAGCGTCTTTTATTCCTTATACATTTTATTGTGTAATATATAATTAAAAATAATGTGATGATAAGAATAGTGATTTTAATTGTTTCTAGTATCGAATGCGAATTTTGAAATGTATAATGTATTGTTGAGTTACTGATATAATATTTCTGATTGTCTGCTTCGTCCGCTTGAGAAATTGAAATGACGAATGTTAAATCTGGTGAAATTTCAAATGTATGTGACTAAAAATTTATATATATATTTTAGATTCTGAACGAAGTGATGGAATCTATTGGTTTTACAATGATGTGTGTTTTTTTTTTATTTTTTATTTTTTTATTTTTTTTTTTATTTTTGTGTCTGACGACACCTTTTTTGGCAGTAAAAATTTTCTGAAAGGAAAGTGAATCTAGTTGGTACTTTGTGGGGTCAAAAGTAAAAAATTTTCAATATTTTTTAAATGCGACGCAAAAAACCCTAAAAAAATGAGGGAAAAACGGGAGTTTTTACGCAAAACCAGTTTTCGACATACTCAAATTTTTTATTTTGCTATAACTCAAAAACTAATCTATGTAAATACTTGAAATTTTCACCAAATGATGAGATTAGCGTTCTCTATACACCGTTAAATTTTCAAAGTATTTTGACTTTTATTGAGCTATTTATAGACAATTGAAATTTTCAATTTTTTTAATTTTTTTTTTTTAAATAACGATAAAAATTTTTTGGCCGGCCAGAAAATCTTGAAAATTTAATACAAGGTTTCTTATAAGTTGTTCCTTAACTGATAAAAAAAAATCTAAAATCGTAAGTCACAATTTTTTTTTATAAGTGCTCAAATTTCCAATTTATACGAAATATGTAAAAATTGCGAAAATTTGCAAGTTATTTTGTAGATAAAAATTCATAACATTTTTTCTGTTCATACTTATGGTTCAAAATTTTCACACTAGGTTATCTATAAGATATTCTTCAAAACTCTTTAAAAAACTTTCTACCAGACTAAGAGGAAAAAATTTTACGACTGTTTGAAATTTAAATATTTACGAAATTGCATAAAATAGCGATTTATTCTCAAACGATTTTAAATATTTGTTATAATTCAAAAAGTATAAGTCGCAGATTTTTGAAATTTCTACCAGCTGTTAAGATTGTTATTTCCTTTATGTCATATTTTTTTCAAAATATAATATTGACTTTTAAGCCACTTATAGGCATTTAAAAAATTCGATTTTTTTACATTTTATTTTTATAATCGGTGATAAAAAAAATTTGGCTCCTACAAAATACTTGAAAATTTAAAAGAAGATTCCACAAAAGTAGTTCTTAATGTCATTCAAAAATTATTAAAATCCATAGGCACAATTTTTCTTTATAAGCGTTTGAACAGCGAATATTGACATAAAATTACATGTAAAATATAATATAATGTATAATATTCTAGACTGACAAATGATATCGGTTTTTTTAAAATGCTCTAACTCAAAAATGAAAAACCGCAACAAAGTATTTTGACATATTTTGACTTATTTATAGACAATTTAAATTTTCGATTTTTGTTTTTAAACATCTATAAAATTTAATTGGCAGACCGAAAACTCTAGAAAATTTAATACAAGGTTTATAATAAGTTAAGTTATATTATATTATAATTTAAATAATTAATAAATACTTATTAAATAATAACACTATAAAATTAATTACAAATGTTACTATATTGTTATATTACAATATATTATTAACAGTTTTTTAAAGACTATAGAGTGAAATTGATATTAAATTATATATTATTGTTTATTTAAACAAATTATTCAACTACTATGACAGCGAAAATTTGAATTTGCATTTTAATTAGCTTTGTAATGAAATTCTCGATGATAATCTTGCAAATAATTAATGCTTATCGATCAATTACCATGATTTTACAGAAATTATATAATATTGCATCATTTAAATCGACTTTAATTTTGCTGCATGACAACAGTTGCTCGACCGCGATTGACCCGTGTAAATCTGCCTTTGCTTTTCCTTTAACTTTCGTAAATTATGATAGGTGCCCCCTCTACGAGGACGCCTCATGCCATGGACAGTGGGATGCCGGCACCTAATTCGGCCAGGGGCGATGGCGCAACACCGCCACTTTGTGTTCCCTTAGATATTTTAATACCTTTTTAATCATGAGCTCCCGGTTCGTTGACATTATTTTCAGAGCCCGCGCTCTCCCGGAACATGTTCAAAATATTTTCGAAAAATCTGGTTTCGGCAATAGTCCGACCGCGGCCGTATTGCCGCATGCTCAACGGAGGTACTCACTTTCGAAATTTATATCTTGAAACTGGCCAAAGTGTTCACTTAGATATTTTAACACCTTTTTAATCATGACCTCCCCTTTCGTTGACATTATTTTCAGAGCCCGCGCTCTTCCGGAACATGTTCAAAAAAAATTTCGAAAAATCTCTTTTCGGCAATAGTCCGAATTATTTTTAGTATTTTATTGTTGTTTTACATAACACGTTTATTAGAAAAAAGGTTATAAACTGTCACTACTACATGTGTTAAAAAAAAAAAAATGTAATAATAAAAATACTAATCATATTTTAACATAAGCATAAAAAACAGAACACTTTCAAAGTTTCAACGAAATCCAAATATTGGTAAGTGTGTACAGTGTACACTTTACTGATTAGTGTCTCATAGTAGCACACTATACAGAACTGAAGCTATGATAATATTATAACATAATACATGACGGCATTATCATTATATTTTCCCAATTTTATTTTTAGCCATCAAATTATTAATCCATTAGTTCCAGTAATGAGATACGTTGTAGATAATATTTTATTTTCTAAATCGGGATTCCAATGATATATTATTATTTATTAGCGTATCGACCTTATACATAGATGCATGTATAGATGTATAGATGCACGGTACCAATATAAGGTCCGTATTTCCTAATATTTTTTCAGATATCAAATAATATCACTTTTTTTATGAAATTTTTAATCGAATGACGAATATAGAAATAGCCAATAGGCAATAAGGTAGGTATTGTAAGTTGGGCTGGGGCCCCCTTCGGCCCTGAGGCCCGTGGCGTTTGCCCACCTTGCCCACCCGATATTTACGCCACTGTATCTGCAGTATAATAATGTTCAATGTATTGTTGATTGATATTTCCTAATAGGGATATATTACCTATAAGGACTATAAAAAATTAAAAAAATTAAATTTATAAATATATACATAAGTAGTAACCATAAATAATCTGATACAAGCCAAAGTTTGAAAACTTCTTCTTTGTTTTTTCCATGGTAACTATAGTGGTACAAGATATTTTTCTCAAAACATAAATCAATAGCAATTTTAATGGCTTTTTTTTTTTTTTGTGTTAAATCACAGCGCGGAAGAGGGGGGTACTACACCCATGTTTGGGTCGTCCTTCCCCCTCATCCTCCGTATCGTTTATTGTTTATTGAAGATAAACATTACATTTTTCATGGTATTATATAAAACAGTTTAGTGTGCTGTGCACATACAAAAAAAAAAAAAAAGGAGAGAGGGCCCTATCCCTCTAAATTTTCGCCTTCGGCGTACATGACATTAACTCAGTAGTTTTAGTTTCTTCTTTGCCTGATTCGTTCCTCTTCTTCTCTGCTCGAAATGAGTTTGTTGATAAAATTGCTAATCAGCTTCCATTTGTCAAGGCCACTCATCATCAACTCCATGATCGTTTCCGATCGCAGCTCCTGACCCAATGTTTCCTCCAGTGTCCTTCGGTCTGTCCTCCATCGGTCACAGCCGAATATTGCATGTTCGACGTCGTCTGTTGCTACGAGGCAGTCAATGCAACTAGGGTCTTCCAATTTCCCAAAACGTTTCAGATAATATCTAAAACATCCGTGGCCAGTTAGCATCTGTGTGAGATGGAAGTCAATTGTTCCACTCTTGAGGTTAAACCAGCTCTTAACATCCCTGATTAGTCTCCAAGTCCATCTCCCCATAGTTTCATTGTTCCATTCTGTCTGCCATTTCTTAAAAACTTCTTCGCGTATTTCCTTCTCTATCGCCGCTTTATTAGGATCTCACCTAATTTCATATCTCCTCGTCCTTTCCCACGCAAGGAGGTGTGCGGGGATAACTTCGGCCACTACCATGATCGCCGCTGTCGATACTGTTCTGTATGCCATCGATATCCGTAGCACGATGGTTCTTTGAGGTCTAAGTATAGTTTGGATGTTTCTCTTGAACACAAGAGCCGATGACCAAACTGGTGCCGCTTATAGTAACTTGCTTAGTACCACTGTAGCTAGTAGGTGTCTCTTTTTTTGGCCTGAGCCCCCTACATTCGGCATTGTTCTATATAATGCCTGCGATGTGCTTTGCGCCCTTGAAGCCGCCGATACGAGGTGTGCACGGAACCCGAGAATTCTGTGAAGTTCCACTCCTAAATATCTAATTTGATCCTTTATCTGGATACTCGTGCCACGTATTTTGAACTCTGGCCTCTCATAGCGTCTCTTATTTGTAAGAATAATGGCCTCTGTCTTTTCTTCAGACAATGAAACTTCTGCCATGTCCATCCATTCTGCGACTGCTGTGAGCGCATTGTTTGTAACCTCATGTAGGATTTCAGTCGTGTGACCTGTAGTTATCACCGCCACATCGTCGGCGAACGCAACCAATGTGGAAAACAATGTGAAAAATTTTAAAGGCTGCAGTAAGTGGTAATCTACCAACTTTTAAATAAATATATAATTTCTGAAATAATAAAAGTTTATTATAACCAGGTATAATAAGATTTTATGATGCCTAAATATACATTTATTGATCATTTAAATATACAATGATTTCATCAATAATACGATTTATACTCACTAAATCTTCTTTATTTTTTCCAACATAAATTATATCAGAACTATTGATAAGATTTTCAACAGTTAGAAGATCTTTTTCGCTTTTTACTGGAATTAAATCAAAAAATGGTGAAGGTATATGGGATCGGTATAGCTAAAGCTCTTAAGCGACTATCAGCTGTCATAATAGCATTCAGCTTTTTATCAATCTGTTGAAGAGCTGTACATATACGTGTATTAGATCCATTTAATGTAAATACTTGATTTATTAATTGCTGATCCCTATTTTTACACGGATTTACTTGTCTTATTATAAATTATTTTAAAGCACAAACATTTTCGCAACAACAATTTATGATTATAATTAATTTTATCAGTTAATTAAAAAATATATATATTATATACCCATGTGTATCAGAAAAATGTTAGCTATTATAATTTAGAATAACTGAGGTAGTTAGATATGAAAATATGGACTAGTATATACTCAACAGACACCATAATTACAAAATTAAATTAATTAGTTTATATACCTCTTGAAATTTAATCCACCTTAATCATTACATTCTGCTCTTGGTCATCTGATGGTTCTATAATGTAGTCACTAGATTTAGCTGATGATAAAAATTCTAATAGATCTTGCTCATTGTTGTTAGTGTTATTACCATTAAACAAAACATCTAAATCATCAAATGTTATTATTATTTGTTCATACTATAATGATTATGATAGTTAATATCTTGTTACGTGCCACCGGCTAGATTTCAACTTGTGCAGTCGATGATGAATTTTAATTTAATAAAATGTGAGACTTTAACTTTAATACGTTTATTTATGTTTATTAATGTAGCTTGAGGTTTAGATGTAGAAGTAATCGCAATAGATGCAGGTGGAGTTGGAAACAATGGTAAATCAAAATTATTTTGTAATTTAGAGCTTGTTGAGAAAATTGTTTTTGTTTTTTTTTAATTTTCTTTTGTGGGACTTCTTGAGTAAATACTTAAGTGGGGAATTATTTTTCTTGTGTTGCAATCATTAGTCTCTATTTCACTGTCTTTATTTCCAGACTATGCTTTCGCTACACGTCCAGCTTTCATTTCATTATCTAATATAATAATAAAAAATATATTAACTATATATTTAACTATTCAAATTAATAACATTAAAAAATTGAATATTCCCACATAGTTTAGAAATACTTTGAGAGTTAAACCATGAATTATTATTATTATCGTATGGCAGATTTTGACACATAATATACATAAAAAAGTTGTAACATGGAATAAAATAAGAATAATAGAATAAAAAAAAAAAAAAAAGTAAAATAATCCATATAAAAAATAGTCTATCTAAAAATGATGATAATATAACAATATCTATTGTGTAGTTCGATTTTTTTTTTTTTTTTTTTTTTTTTTTTCTCTACAGTCTGATGTCCAAGGTAGCTATCCAATCAAGAGCTTCACTTGTTAGTCTAAAGAAATCGCTCATTTTACCTTCGAATTTTCTTTTAGGACAGTCTGACACAATGTGTTGTATTGTCTGAGCCGCATTTCCACAATCGCAAGCAGGATTATCTCGAAGCTTCCACTGATGCATAGAATAACCACACCTTCCATGACCGGTTCTGATACGGTTTAAAGATACCCACTCTTGACGGGGTAGTTTGAAACCCTCCAGAGGTTGTGTAGGGTTAACGACTAAGTCAGCATTCTCGAGTGTAAGATTATTCCATGTAGTACGCCATTCCGTGGATGAATTAAATTTGGTCAGAATAAGGTGTTGAGCAGTGATCCAAGGAGGTTTTCTAGATTTCAGACGTATTTGTGGGGTGTTGCACAGCATTTGTGATAACATAGAATTGTTTAGCGGATCCTGTTTTACAATTAATCTAACCAGAGCTTGCTTTCTTCTAATATCAGGGGGAGAGATATTTGACAGGACTGGGAGCCAACCTAAGGGAGTTGACTTTAACGCTCCACTAATAACTCGCATGACACTATTTAATTGCACATCGATCTTTTTGACGTGTTTGCTATTAAGCCAAACACCAGAACAGTATTCTGCCGTAGAATACACTAGTGCTAGGGATGCAATTCTTAATGTATGTGCATCTGACCCCCATCCTGTCCCAGCTAATTTGTGTAAAAGATTTTAAGATTGGGAGGATGGTGGTAGCCTGCACGTGGCCCTCCCTGCATGCGCTTGTAGATTTCCTGAAGACCCTTGTGTACGAAGACAGACTACGAGCGTATCTAATACCACCACCAAGGCGCTGATACCCAGCAACAGACACAGTAAACCATGAATAAATTATGCTATGTGAAAATATACTTACTAAATTGTCCAGCTACTTTTTCTATATTATAGTATCATCATGTGCATTTGGTGTCATACATTGCAATATTATTTTAGTTACTCGTGCTGGTCCAAAAATTTATCTTTTATATTACTCTTAGTAAATGGAAACCATCATGTGCTTTTATTATTGGTTAATGTAGTCCAATTACGTGGAACATGTTGTATTTCATCAGTATCCAAGAAGATGACAACTAACCACGACCTAAAAAAAATTTAATTAATAATAATTAAATAATAATATAATATTATATATTCGAATACCTATATAGTACGTATATATCGTTATTCTTAATGTTGGTGACTTTAGACAAATATTGCCAGTTGTGCCTAAAGGCACTAAAAGCGAAGAAATCAACGCCTGTCTAAAGTCATCATATCTTTGGTCTTACATAACATCTTTGAGATTAACAACCAATATGCGTGTTCACCATGGTGGTGATAATAATGCAGAGCTCTTCTCACAACATCATTTGAAAATTGGTGACGGAACTTTTCAGAATGATGAGGATAGCATGATACACATAAATTCTACATTTGCGATTTCGGTTCTTGATCAAAATCACTTAATCAACAAAGATTATCCTGAAATTTCTCATCTTTCCAATAAATCTAATAAATGGCTACGTGAACGTGCAATTTTGGCCCCTAAAAACGACACCGTCAACATCATAAACGAAAAAGTTATAATTTTTTTGTGATTTTTATTTCCACGAAGTACACAGGATTAGTTTTATAAACTATTTCATCAAAAATTCTTTAACTAATATATATGTACACAAAATGCATTAATAAATGTGCTTTAAAATTCTACACAATTTAGTAACTATACAATATTATGATAATTTCTTCAAATTGTAAATTTTGAATATATTATAATTAAAATTTACTTTTAAATTAAATAATAATTTTTAAAATACCCACATAGCAATATAATAATTTTAAAATGTTTATATAATATTTTATTAAATATGAACTAGCTTCTGTGTGCCTCGCTGAGGGTGTAATTCGCTTAATTATTATTAATTATTATTAAAACATAAATTATTAACATTAATTAAAACATTTTTATGTAGAATTACAATATATCACGGTTACAAATCGTGTGATAATTACTACTTTTGACAACACGTACGGGTGGAAAACAGAGACGCCTTCGGCGTCAACAGCGTTCGCTATCTAGCAGTCACCGTTTGCACAACTTTTTTTTAGGATTTTATATTTATCAAAGTAGTCCGTACGGAGTAGGAATTGTAAATTGTAATTCTTTACTGTAGAAAATGTAATTTAAAATATTAAATGTAATCGTTAAGGATACCTACATTGTATAATTTATTTAAAGAGCACCAACTATTGTATTTTATTGTAAAAAAGTTTATATATCTACCTAATCGTTTCATTATAAGCACTACAGTACCATACCCTCAATTTACATGTGTTAAACATATAAAACCATGTAAAAAAGTAAAACAATCGAACAGCAGAGGGCAATAATAATTATTGAATAGATGGAATAGAATTAAAAAGAGTATTAATATACATATAGATGTTGATATTTCAATTATAGAATAAAATATCTCCTAATGATTATAAAAATATTATAAGTGTCTTCTCCTGTAATTAATCAATAGCATATTGAAAGGAATAAAAGTAATACATTTTAATATGATTTAAAAACACATTAAAAATGTGTCGATTTTAGAAATATGGCACAATTAAAAAATGTATTATATTTAAACATAATTTAATGTACAAAGCGAATATCACAATTTAAAAATGCAATACATTACATGTTTGATTTCTAATTATCAATCAATATGTAGTACAAACCAACAATAATTAAAGGGTAAAAAAAATACATTTAAGTAGCATATTGAAGGGAATAAAAGTAAAACATTTCAATATGATTTAAAAATGTATTGATTTTAAAAGTATGGCAATATTAAAAAATGTATAATATTTAAACATAATTTAATGTTAAGGTACAATGCGAATAATTAAATAATAATTAAAATAAATAATAATTAAATAATAATTTTTAAAATACCCACATAGCAATATAATAATTTTAAAATGTTTATATAATATTTTATTAAATATGAATATGTTTTTAAAACAACTTGAGATGATCTCCATAAAAAATTAATTTGTTTTTAAGATGTTTTGTAATCATATTTTGGCCGGTTGTTTGATATTTTATAAATGTAATAAAAAACAATTTTAATAACCTTACAATATATTTTTAAAATATCATATTATTTATAAAAATATATTTTAAAAACATTTCATAGTTTTATAATTTTGGTTTTAACAATATCATGAAAATATCATTTTATTATAGTCATTTCAAATATTCGATGTTTTTTTTTTTTTTATAAATATTAATTATTAAAATGAATTAATATTGTTTAATTATAAAATGTTTACACGGTAAAAATGTTTGAAAATTAAATACAATATTACAAATAACACATTAATTACCTATTCTTTCAGTCTGTTAAAAATATAAAATCCATAAGCAAAACTTTTTCTTTACAAGTCCTTAAAGTAAAAATTTTTATAAAATTCTTCAAAATTGCAAAAATGTCAAACTATTTTGTAGCTAAAACGGCATAATAAACTTTTTAAAGTTTAGGTACACCTAAAATTTTAAAATTCAATACAATGTATTAAACAAGTTTTACTTATAAGAATAACAAATAAACAAGTTGATCGCAAAAAGTTTTATGAGGTTTTGAAATTTAAATTTTAGCATTTTTTGATTTATTTTTATTATTGTCATTATATAGATATATTATTATTTACCTACTATTCAGCTAACAAATTATTTCTGTTCAGAATTGTTTTTTTTATCATTGATGAGGTGTACTCGTTGATTCCTACTATACAGCAGTGTCTTGTTATATTATAGTTCCAAAGAAAAAAAAAAAAATTAAAATAGTGTACAAAGTGTATATTTTGTATGAATAATATAAAAAGCACTTTGTAGAGAATTCTTTATCAAACATATATTAATAACAAAATTAACTCTTAATTAGAAATAAAGTCTTTATTTTTTCTTTGTTTATTTTCTTCACGTGCTTTAGCATTAGCCATGTAAATTTTCAATGGTTTAGATATGTCTATATCTGGACAGCAGTTATATTTTCTGATGCTCCTAACCGTACCTTAAGAAATAGTGATTTAAATTTATTATGTAAATAATAGCACATTATTATTAATTCTTACTAAATATGAGCGAACATGAATTTAGAACCGAAAAGACTCTTTTATGTTTTTGGCCATGATATGAAAATTGTGAAAGTAAGTTATTATGAAAAATCTTTGATGTTATTTGCCTAGTAGTTTCAGCTATAGTTTATCTTTCATATCTTGATAGTTCATTTATCTAAAATTTAAATTTTAAATGTATTAGAATTTATCATTTACTTCATATCTTTTAAATACAGATTAAAATTAAAAATATATTATTACCACTTTCTTTCTAAACAATTTATCAGATAATTTTTCTTCAAATAACTCCAAATTTTCAATAGTTGAAAGAGGTAAATCCCAAGTTGACTCGTCAGACAAATCATTATTTTTACATACTGCAGAACTTGTATTAACAATAGTATCAGTAAGTCTTTGATCTATTGTATCCATTTTCTTAGCTAATTCTCTAATTTCAAATCTTAAATTACTTGTTGTGCGTACGAGTTGATGAACAGTATCTGTATAAATATAACAATACTAGATATTAATAAATAAATAATATTTATATTTTATATAGATATAGTGTATATTTCTTTACCAATAAGACCAGCAATTTGATTTGATTCTTGATGCTGTTTTTTAGTTTTGTTACTGTTTTGATCAGTTTCTGAAAATTTTTTTTACATATATTTATATAGTTTAATCATAATTTATCATTCTAAACGTTAAAAGTTAAAAATAAATTTAAAAAACAACTTTATTTTACACAAAAATATCAAAATACATGTTGTAACTTGGAAACCACAAAATAAGTTAGAAAATAAATTAATAAATTATATACACCTTAATTAGTACTTTAAAGCATTACAAACATATTATTATACTTTGCTTACTGTATTTTAATCCAAGATTAGTACTTGGGGTGTTTAGTGGTGACAACAATGTAGATTGTGAGAGTTGAACGGATACTTTAGTGTTGTTATCATCATGAGTCTGATGCGGTTTTGATGCATCGCCAGTGATCGAAAAACCTATAATAAAATGGTTAAGTATATAAAATGAAAAACATGTAAATAAAAAATAATGACCATTACATTTTTTTAATGAAAGAGTAGATGAATAAGTATCTTTTTTTAAATCATTGGTTGTAAATGGTAAATGGTTAAAATCAAGTTTTTTTCTACTTGATATAAAATCAGTTTCCTTATTGTTTACCGTAGTAACCTTCCATTTCCCAGAAGGAGAAATTAACACTGAATTACAGCTATCAAATATATTTGTATGGATATTGTTGCTTGTCTTGTTGGCTAAAATTAAATTAAAAATACTTAAGATATATTTATTTTTTTTTAAATTTTAATTATATTTCAGCATATGCTGTCATATGCACTATTAATATTCAATAATACAATTTAAGTAATTCAAATATTATGATATAAAACTAAATATTTAGTTTAACTTAAATACAAGGGTTATACAGATTAGTAAATTAAAAAATATAGATATTAATAATAATACAAATTTATACAAAATTATGTTAGAATAGATTATTTTCAATGATTCTAAATGTACTATGATTAGTATGGATCAAATCATTAAAATATTAAACAACTACACTTGGGAGAGATAAATTAAAAAATTAACTACTTATAATAATTAAGAATATAAAATTAATCAGTTAAAAAATATTCATACTTATATTATATGCCTGTTGAGAACTTGGAACATAAATGTTATCTTTATCATAGTTATCATCTTCAATAGTTTTTTCATTATTAATGTCCACTAAAAATAATATACAAAATAGAACAAATAATTATCTATATTATATGTGCAAGCACCAATATGTCTTATGTACGAGTAGATATCAGAGCAAGTCGTATAATAGCTCTTACAATAACATACCTATTATAGTAAAATTAAAAACAACAAACTGGCTTCGAAATAAATTTAATTAAGTCTAAAATAATATAATAAATAATTAGTTTATTAACATAGAGTGTACTATAGTTTCAACAGTTAACGTAGACAGTAGACATAATGGGGCATATTGGTTGTATGTTTCCTCTTTTAATATAAAGTTATCTAGTATAAATTTACCATCATTATTTTGAAACACAGGAGGATCTTTAAGAACAAACTGTGAAGAATTCCCATGTTTTGAATCATTCTTTTTCTTGGTTTTACTATTAAGACTCTTCATCTGATAATCACACTCTGATTCATCATCTGATGATATATGTTTTTGATGACGCTTGCGTCGAGTAGACTTATCAAAATCGTAAGTTGAAAGTTCTGAAGTCTCTTCAGCACGAACTAGTCTTGATGGTGCTACTTGTAGACTTTCTAAAAATGTATTTGAGTAATGAATAAATTATATATAATATTATACATAAAATAGAAATAAATATTTACCAATATCATTAGATAGAACTCTAGCTTTATAATAATTAAATTCAATATCATTAGGATTTGTTCGTTGGTTTACATTTTTTTTTGGGCCAAGCACAAAGCTCATTTTTGAACCAAAATGCCGGTACAATTTCGACACAGTTTTCTTCAATGAAACACACAATAGTCCACATAGTTATTGAAATATATACAAATCTGAAAATTGAAATAAATTGGTCAATAACAATATTTTAAATTAACATTAAGATATAGGTAATAATAGTAAAATTTACCTTAAATACTATAATATACTGCTATACACTTTACATTATTTTTTTCTTATTAATTAAGTGAATGAATTATTGAGAGAGCAATTTTTTTACCATCCCACTCAATCATCATAACTTTGTTTTTAATATTATCAAATAACCAGTTTTAATAAGAAGATGATAAATCATTAATTTCATAAATATTGAATACTGTTGAACTTATAGGACTGTCATATAAAGCTTTTTTAGTTTTAAATTCTTTGCCAATGATAATAATGTCATTATTAGTTCCATGTAGAGTTACTATATTATAAGCTTTAACAACGTCAAATGTTTTGGTTAAAAAAAAGAGTCAACAGTTTTATCAATTTTAATTGTTATATTTGTTAGGTATAACTTTTTATATTGCAACCCATTCATATTTTGTAATTAAGGCCCATTTGTGTGTATACTTTTAAGGTATGGATATTGTTTTTTAGTTTTTGAAATATTTCCTTGAATTTGATTTTTTTCATTAAAACGTTTAACAATTTGTAGCAGTGGTTTGTCATGCTTACGTACCATTTTTTTTAAGCTCTTTAAATAGTTTTCAAAAGGAAAAGCACTAATATTATCTAATGATCCAAAATGTTCATAATCATCACTAATATGAAGGAGTCCGTGAACATTATAAGACATAAAATGTCTACCATAAATAATTTCAAAATTTTGAACAAAATAATTTAGTAAGTTACGGGCATATTCTACATAATTTTCCATATTATCACTTAACAAAATTGTCATAAATATATTTAGTGTCATAAAATGTTTATAACCATCTGTATTAAGATATTTTTTTAAAATAATCTGACCAGTGTATATTAACAGTTGTCGTAATTCAGTGGCTTTAAACCTTTTTAACTCATTAATTCCTCTTGGTTTACGTGAAAATTCACATGGTATATATGATCTTAAATTCAAAAGAGATGATGACAACTGTTTTGATACTGAACTTTGAAGTCTAACATTTAATGGACCATTATTGATCCATAAATGGAGCAGTTTACGCATAAGACCAAGACAAGTGAGGTGCATATAGTCAAGACCAAATGAATTTATGATGTTAATAGGCAAATCAGATAATATAGAAATTGTATGTCCTACTACATGATGTTCCTCATATTTTCTTACTAAATAATCATTATGTGAGCGTTTAACTGAATTTGAGGAATAAGGGAAACAAATCCTATTTTTTAAGTACTCTCCCTCTTCAAGGCACCTTGTACAAGAATCAAACCCAGCATGTCCCTTAATCTTTAATATAAAACTTTTGGCAGGTGTGTCAAAACAAAAGCCATCAATTTTTATTTGTTTAATCGTACCATCAATATTTATACCATTAAGTAATATATTTTTGGTTTCTACAACAAATTCATTTAAAAATTCATTGGAATCCTTAGGTTTCTCATGGCCCCAGTATAAACCAATAAGAAAAACACAATCTTTAAATAGACGGATATAACCTAATATTGGCCAAAATTGGCTGGAACTACTTTTGGAAAGTGGTAGACCATCTATTCCAATCACAATCTGAATTATATCAATATTAATAATTGGATTAAGACAAAAATGATTTTTAATAGCTAAGCCCAAACCAAAATGATAATAATATCCTGGGTTAACAGCAATTATTTGTACAGAATTATTTTCCATATTTGACTTTAAAATTGTACAAGCATCTATTGGCATTTGTGTCAGACAAGGAATATCTTTTAAAATAGGCAGTAATCCATTATGAGTATTATGTGGCACATTAAAGCTTACTGCCCACTCAGCCAATTTAGATTTAACTTCAGAGCATGGATCAATGTGTTTTAATGGTATCAAAGTATCTGTAAGACATTTTTGTGGACTAGAATTCATATTTAATGGTGAATAATTTAAGTAATCTTTATCAGGAATAGAAGAATCAGTATTAAAATTATTATTATTATTTTTAAAAGCTACAGTATAAAATTATAAATTATTATCATGTGTTTCTGAATGGTTATCGGACAAAACCACATGCTGTGGGCTCACATCAGACTCAAATTCACAGACATTTATTTTAATAGAATCAAGTTCTTCACGAATTTTGGGTCGTTTAGTTCTTTCACTAGTCATATTGAATCTTAAACATAAAAAATGCATACCAAGATATGTAAATGAGGTTAGTGTTTCAAACCAGGATAGCTAAATCCAGAGCTTGCACTAAGGAGTGGGAATTCTAATTTCTAACTTTATGAACAGTACTGTGTTCAATGTAAGCATTTGAT
The DNA here is from genome assembly GCA_034509805.1 of Sipha maydis. NCBI lineage: Eukaryota > Metazoa > Arthropoda > Insecta > Hemiptera > Aphididae > Sipha > Sipha maydis. The sequence goes on along the minus strand of JASXSY010002533.1, from coordinate 73,317 downwards.
CAATAGTTACTTAAAATACATAATTTTATGTAATTCACAAATTCTAATTTTACAAAAAATATTTATTTAAATCCAAAAAGATTTGATGCTTTTGATTTTTGTTGTATGAATAAACATTATAGTTAGTAATTAATTAATTTATATTATTCTTAATTTTAACCAATGTGTATAATTAACTTACCGTAACTCTTCAAGAATCTGCTCCAAATTCACTTAATTATTCACCTAATTAGGTATGTTTAGACAATAACGGTCGACGAGAAAATTAAAAATGAAAATATCTCATAGTTCGTACACAAAATATAAATAATATTAAATTTGAACACTCACTAGTCACTATTACTCTCTAGGTCTACAACTGTTATCAAATTTCAATAGCAGTTTTATTATTATTAACTATTGCCGATTGCCCATTGTTATTCATTTATATCGGGAATTTCGATATTTATATATAAATAGAAAACGACGATTACCTCAGTACTGACTACAGAATAGATATCGTTGAACATGGTGCGGCTGGTAGCGGGGGTCCGTCGTCCGTTGATAGTCGACAATACCACGATTTAGAATATATATGTAGGATAATATTCCTTAGATATATATAATATACATATATCTATTAAATCGTGAACAATACTATAATAATTATTATACAGTTAATAAACATTGTACTCATTGCAGTATTTACAGCACCTAGTTGTCACTGTAGTCGTAGTACTATACTACTATTATACAGCTAGTATATAAAATGAAACACATTGTGGCTAAGTCAAATTCAATGAAAACTCATTTAAAATTATTGTTTTTTAAGGTTACATAAATACATTTTATGTAAAGCGTACTGTTACGCCGTTTACGGCAATGGTCCGCTTTGAAAAAAAAAACAAAATGAACTAAGCTGCTTTTAAATTAAAATATTTACCTCTAATGTAAAATATTTTTTTTTTTTTTAACATTCATTAGAATATATACAATCTGTAATAATGGTTACAATAAGCATGTGGGCTGAAAATTACAATTGTTGTGAATGCGTGAGGTGAGTGGCAACCCAGCGGTAACACTCGACATGATATTTAAGGTTATTTTTTTTTACATTACATTGTACATTTTACATACTTAAGTATTTTTTTTTTTTTTTCTTATTTATTTATTTAAGGTAGTGACAAATTTAGGTATCTAAATCGCGACGGTTACAACACGAGTGCGCAATTTTTCTTTTTTTGACCCGACTAATTACACCACGATTGCGCAAAAAAATTGTAACACGATTGCGCCCCGATCCCTTTTTACCTGTTAAAATCACAACACCATTGCGCACCAAACGATATGTGTATATAGTATATTAATATTATTATATAGTATATAGTATATATTATATTAACATGCAAGGTATTAAACTATTTAAGTCTAAAAGGTAACTGTGCGCAAACCATGTGTATGATTACGACTTGACTGTTCCCAAACGAGTGATAGTTTTGTGCTCAAACAAGTTGTCTTTTTGGTATTTGTGCGCACATCAGTACCGCCCGTATATACTATAGTACCATAATATATATATATATATATATATATATATTATTAGTATACTATTTACCATAGTATATACAATGTACTTATAATAATGTATGTACAACATAAAATAATTAATCAATTAAATTAAATATAAATAATTAATTCGCTTGATATTATATTATAAATTATATATTAAAGTCAATACCCAACATTATTTGTTTTTCGATAGTTATATCAATTTATATTTGCAATTTGATAGTAATATCAAATTAAACGAGTAACTTTTTTTCTGCATTGGTTTTTATTTTTATTTTTATAATTTTATCTGATCGTCGACTCGATGTAAAGCAATAAATTTTAGTAGATAAGTACCTTTAAAGATAATATTTTCTTAATAAGCGATATCACAATATCGGCATTGGATATTGGTACTTTTGTTTCATTCGCAATTTGTATCGCGTATAAAGTGAAAATTTATAGTATTATTACAATATATTCTAGTGTAAAATATAGTGTCAATTATTGAAATGGATCTGAAAATTCAAAAGAAATTTGAAACCGAAAAAGGTAAGCCATGCATTTTAGTCGATGGACATAAATACAGGAAATTCAATGTACTAAAAAAATGTGGTAGTATCCGATACCGTTGTAACAATAAAAATTGTTCTGCAAGTCTGCTTGTTAATAAAGATGTTAAAATAGTTATTAGTATGCTTAACGATCATAACCACGATGTAATTGCTGAAAATATCGTTGGCAGGCAAATTATCAATTCCCGTATTAAAAGGAAATGTGAGAATGATTTATTAACAAGGCCGAATAAACTAATTCGAGCTGAACTTCAAAACGCAGAAAATGATATTGAACTTGTACATTCTGATGTGAGGTTATGGAGAAAAAGTATTTACGATTTCCGTCGTAAGAGTATTCCTAAAATTCCAAAAAGTGTTGAAGAATCAAAACTTCAAATATTTGATAGACGCGAAAATATAATAAGTAATACTAGTGAGTTGTTTTGTCATATGGAAACAATTTCAAGTCCAGTATTGTTTACTTGTGCTACTAATCTTGAAATATTAAGTCGAAGTTCTCACATATTCGCCGATGGGACGTTTTCACATTCCCCCAAACATTATGAACAACTTTATACTATTCATATATTGCAACATGGTTTTTATATACCTGTAGTGTATTGTTTTTTGACTTCAAAATCAACTCAAACATATATAGATATGTGGCTTACAATTGTAGAATTGTGTTTGAAATTGGTCGGTATAAATTTACAACTATCATTAGCTCAATCAACTTTTCATTTCGAAAAAAGTACACATAACGCTGTTAAAGAAATTTTCCCGAGCTGCAGAATTCTGACATGTAGGTTTCATTTAAATCAAGCTTGGTTTAGACATATTCAAAAAGATAATCATCTACTAAATGAATATAAATCAAATTCGGAATTGGGTGTTTGGCTAAAAAAATTTTTTGCTTTAGGATTTTTACCAGCCAATTTAGTAGAGAATGCTTTTTTATATTTAATTGAAAATGCTCCTACGTCTAATTTTGGAGTTTCCGATTATTTACTTAAAAACTATATAGAAACCGATGCACAATTTCCACCAGCTTTATGGGCAGATAAACCATCCGAAGAAGCTAGAACAACTAACGGTCCAGAATCTTTTCATATGCACTATAATTCGCAGTTTTATACCTCGCATCCATCAACTTTCCAAGTAATAAACATATTATTAGGTATTCAAACTGAAACTTATTTAAAAATAAATAGTATTAAACGCAATGAAAAAAATAAATTACGAAAAGAGCAAGAAAACAATATTAAATTTATAATGGACACTTGGGAACAATTTAAAAACAACAAAATATCAATGAATGACTATTTGCAAGTAATGGGGCCACGTTTTTGTGCTAGTCACCAAATGTAATTTTTAAAAACTTATTATTATTAAATTTATAACGGATTATTTTTTTATGAAAAAAAAAAAATATCGACTATTGACTATGTCTGTATATACATTTACCATATGTCATATAATTTAGGAAAACAATTTTTAACCAAGCCAACGATGATAATTTGTTGACAGTCCTAAGCCTGCAATAATTGGGAAGGAAAATTGAATTGATTAATTATTTTATGTTGTACCTGAATTATTATACATTCCTAGTATAGACTATATAATATATATGGTACTATAGTATATACTATATACATATAGTATATATATATATATATAATTTGGTGCGCAATGGTGTTGTGATTTTAACAGGTAAAAAGGGATCGGGGCGCAATCGTGTTACAAATTTTTTGCGCAATCGTGGTGTAATTAGTCGGGTCAAAAAAAGAAAAAATGCGCAATCGTGTTGCACCGAATCGCGACACCAGCGTCTCTTTAATCTTCTCGGTGGATTACCTGGAATGTTTGCGGAGGTGAGGGCGAGAATAAGTGGGTTGGGATGGTTTGTAAGGCGAGAGCGGTAGCGTTTGTAGGAGGATGTGGCCACTTCGGCTACAGTCGGTAGTCCAAGATCAGAGTGTAAAGTATGGTTGGTAACGTAAAAGGGAGCGTTGGTGATTATACGAAGTGTTATTGATTGGAACGTTTGCATTTTATATATGTTCGATTTTTTTGCCGTTCCCCATAATTGGATACCATAAGCCCAAATGGGTTTCAGAAGGGTTTTGTAAAGCAATAGTTTATTCTTAAGGTTTAGCTTAGATTGTTTGCCTAGCAGTGGGTAAAGACTTTTTCGTCTGGAGTTAAGTAAGAGGCGTTTTTGTTTAATATGCTCGGCCCAAGTTAAGCGTTTGTCGAGAAGTAGGCCTAGGTATTTAACTTTGGTAGCTGATGGTATTATTTTGTTTGCCAGAGAGACAGGAGGGACTACGCCTTGTCGGAGAGTAAAGGTTATATGTGAAGACTTTTCGTTGTTTATTTTTATTTTCCAGTTCGAATACCATACTTCCATCTCATTAAGATGATTTTATAGATGTTGGCTGGCGACAAGAGGGTTTTCATTAGAGGTGAAGATGATTTTGTCGTCAGCAACTTCAGCAACTGATGTATTAAGAGAAATTGGTTGGTCTGCGGCATATATGTTATAAAGAATTGGGGACGAAATGGCACCTTAGGGGACGCCCGCCAAGATGGGTGCTAGGTTTGAGAATTCCGAGCCTATTTAGTCACAAAGTGGCGATTTTCTAGATATGATTTGAAGAATAGGAAGTAGGGAGAAGGGAGAAATTATTTTAGTTTATACAGAAGTCCAGTGTGCCAGACTTTATCGAATGCTTGAGCAACACCGAGTAGCACTGCGGAGCAGTATAGTTTGTTTTCGAAGGAGTAAGCAATGGCGTCGGTTAAGCGATGAATCTGGTGTATGGTGGAGTGCTTGTTACGAAAACCAAATTGGGTATGAGGAATTATGTTTTTATCGTTAACGAGCTGTGATATGCGTTTGATAATTAATTTTTCACAGAGTTTTGAAAAAAAAGGAAGTAGACTTATTGGGCGATATGATGATGGAATGTCCGGGGGTTTGCTAGGTTTCGGGAATAAGATAATTACTGAGACCTTCCATTGGAGAGGCATGTAAGATAGTCTTAAAATAAAATTAAGAATATGGGTTAGGTGAATAATTGCTTTTTTAGGGAGTTGTCTAGCTACCTCTGCGGTGATTAGATCTATCCCGGGTGATTTTTTAAGAGGAAAAGATTTAATATAGTACTGAACCTCGTTTGGTGAGAACGGTTTGGGAGCAAGATAGAGAGGTAGTGGGGAGAAGAGGGAGTTTTCAATATTTGTGTCTAGAAGATTGTTGTTAATATCATTATAAGGTTGAAAGACTTTCGAGAGGTGTGAACAGAAGGCATCTGCTTGTTCTTTATTTGTTTTGCACCAGTTGCCGTTACTATTTTTTAATGGAGCTTGGGTGGTTTTCTGCTTCAGGCAGCTGCGGGTTGCCCTCCAGAGTGACCCACTTTCTGCGGTAAGTGAGGAGGTCCAGTTATTGAAAGATTCATTTCTTATTTTACTTAACATTCGTTTTAGGGATGAGGCAAGATTATTGAGCAAGTTTTTGTCTGAGGGAAGTCTAGTGCGTTGCCATCTAGCTCGAGCACGGCGCTTTTGAGTAATTAGTTCTCTAATGTGGGTGGGAGTTGAATGGGAGTTGGCATGATAATTTTGGATGGTAAAAGAATTCCAAGCAGCTGATTGAATGGATTCGGTGAAATTTTGAACTGCATCCTCCACCTCGTTTGGGGTCTTTAAACTAATTTTGTGGTTTATTTTTGTATTTATTATTTCACGAAATTTAGTCCAATTCATAGAATTGTTCGTAAGAAATGCTTTGTTTGGCTTGGAGGAAGGATGACCGTCTAAGGAGAGAAAGACTGGAGTATGATCTGAGCTTGGGTCTAATAAGTTTTTTATTAGATAATTTAAATTAGTTGGAATTTTGGTAACGAAAATGTCGAGTATGTCCGGACGTTTTCTGGTAGAAGTAGGCCAATAGGTCGGATTTGGGGGATTAAGGATAGTGAGATGATTGCTGGTAATTGATTGGAATAAAGAATGTCCTTTTGGATTTGTTGAGTGACAGCCCCAAGTTTGGTTTTTGGCGTTTGGATAGCCACCTACAATGAAGTAGCGACCAAGAGAGTTGAAAAAGGAATCAAATTGTGAAGGCGTGATTTTATGTTTGGGTGGACAGTATGCTGCTGCAACGGTTATTGGCACGTGGTTTAAGTTAATATTAACTATCGCCGCTTGTAGAAAGTCGTTATTAACTGGGGGGGGGGGGGGGGGCAGCGGTAAATTGGAGTGATGATCTGATAATGATGGCGGCACCACCGTGGGCGGTGTTGTCGGGATGGCATGAGGAAAAGGTGTTGTACTCGGGAAAAGAACATTTGGAGTTGGACGTAAAATGTGTTTCTGAGATGAATGCTATGTATATTCGTTTTTCGTTTAATGATGTAATTAGTTCGCTTCTATGATTGGCTAGGCCATTGGCATTCCAAAGTAGGATGGCTAGGGACTGAGAGGTGAATGTGTTATTTAACATTTTGAGCGAGAAGACGATCGAGGACAGTGGTGAGGAAAGATAACAGCGGGTTAATTAAAGCTTTAAATTCACTTAGAAAATTTGTCAGAGAGTTATCATTAGATTCTGTGTTGGGAATGTAGCCTGATGTTGCGTGGGCATAAGTACGAGGGGGTGAGTTTATGTCGGGTGTTTGCTGCTGGGAAACTTTACAATTATTAATATTTATATTGTTACGACCTTTAGTGACGTTATTTTGGGTGACATGATTGTTCGAATTTGGCTTCCGGAAGCGTTGGAGGTCCTTGTAGATGTGACATCCCTTATAGTTCGCTGGATGGTCACCCTCACACAGGGCACATTTGGCAGGTGAGTCGTTTGATTTATTGCAACTGAAGGAAGGATGGTGGCCTCCGCAACGGACACATCTGGGAGAGTATGAGCAGTATTTTCTTGTGTGTCCATATTCTTGACAGTTGTGACACTGGATGACATCTTTACGCTTGTGTGGTTCCTCTATTTTTATTTTTGTGTGGTGTAATGACGTTACGCCAAAAATGACTTTATTTATTTCGGCTGGCTCTAGGTCGACGAAGAACATGGGAAGTTTATTTTTGGTGGTTTTTTGTAAAACGTTGGAAACTTGCCTAACGGAGAAACCAATTTCTTCGATTACTATTCCGACTTCAGCTGTTGGGGTAGATGGGTGAAGGTTTCTGACCACAACTCGGAAGGCCTTTTGCTCCTGAGGTTGGTACGTGTGGTATTGAGCTTCTCTATCTTTCAGAAAGTGGATTACTTCGCGGTAATATATAGAATCTGATGTTTGGATTTTTAAATCGTTTATAGATGATTTGCAAGTAAATGCGTCTGTAACAATTAGTTTAATTAGTTCATTGCGCACTTCAACAAAGTCAAGGATACCACGGACATAAATTGGTGGCGGAAGTTTTCTTTTATTATTTTGGTCATCGGATGGGGTTGAGTTGTCGTGGGAAGTGGGATTGTTTTTGATGTTTTCGATCGCAGTGGTGTCGTCGATTGAAAGTGGTGCAAATCTGTTTACCGTTATGAATAATGGTTTGACTTTCTTGGGTTCGGGACTGGCAGTGTCTGTTGATGAATGGTTTCGCTTTGGCGTATTTTTGTTTTTTTGCGTTATGAATTTATCATCGTTTTCTTCCGTTGAATTGGAAGGGTTGAAGACGTCATTTGAACCACTCTGTATACGAGTTCCATGTGAACTATTTGTAGTGCCAGTAGATCCTGTTCTTTGTTTTTGTTTAGAAATAGCTTGAGACAAATTTTGATTATGCATGTTTTTGACTAGTGTATTTTTGTTACGATAAGTGCTGGTTGCAGTTTGATTGTTCATTATAAAAATACGATAATTGTCGGTGAATCAGAGTGAATCGCCGGTCCAAAGGTCACCGCGCCGGCGATGCCTTGGAGAAGAGATAAGAGAAATATTATGTATCATACAGTAACGTATTTGTATTTACTTACGGCGTATTTTGTCTTTTATTTTATTTCCCTCTATGAGGATTGTAGCCGCTCTTAGACGCAGGGGTCTACTATAGTATTAAAAACTGAGACGAGTGGTTGTTAGCACGAAAAAATCTGGTGGAATTAAGGCGATTATTTTTAACATGAGGATTAACGATAATTGCGTGACCACACGGTTTGGCTGTTCGCGCGAGACTGAATGTAAAATATAAACAACAAAATAAAATTATGAAAAATACTAAAGGGTGTGATATAATGTATGTCAAATTGTCAAAGTAATAATATAAAAATATCAATAAAATATAATCAGGACCTTTATAAATATATTCAGGAGCTTTTGCGAGGCCCTGGGCGAAATATACCGTGAGGTCCTTTTATAAGAATGGCATCTAGGGTATTCCCCAAAAAAAACATTGATGAAATTATGAATTATGATTAAACTCTTTTATAAAATTGAATTATTAAAAGGATTTTATAGTGGTAATTAATTGTTATATTTTATTTATGTAATTAAAAAGTTAAATGAAATCAAACTTAAAAACTAAAAAATTATAATATATATTTTATAATTGTATTTTCTTATACAAATTAATAGTCAAGTATCATTATAAATATTCTTAAAATTTTAAATACATCATTAATCATTATTAATATTTAATATTAATGGTTTATATTATTATTTACTAGTTTCGATCCGCGAGACCCTTATAAAAGTATGAGGCCCCGTGCAAGGACCCTGCTCGCCCCCCCCCCCCCCCGGTTACGCTGGCCCTGAATATAATATATTAATAACCTATATATATATAATAAATATTATATTATTGTATATATGTATATATATATATATATATATATATATATATATTGTATATACATTGCATGTATATATTTATATGTATGTTAATATTTTTTATTAATATACTATATTAATAATATTATTATAATATTTACAATTTTTTTCCAATATTGAATAATAGATATTATAGAAGTAAAAAAGCTCGCTGTAAACTGTAAACTGTAAAGTATTATATGTATATAGTAAATAATAATTATATAGGTACCTATTAAACACAAAAAACTAATGTACAATTTATAACATAATATTTATATTGAAATTACAATTTATTTAATTATACGCTATATATATATATATATATATATATATATATATATATATATAGCAGTAGTCACTATTATGATAATTGCAGAAATCAATCATTAAATACATATGTTTTAAACTAATATTAAAAATATATTTTAGAAAATGAATGCATTTCATAATTAATAGATATTTTTAAAATATAAATTTAAATTGTTTTTAAGATAAAATATTTCAAAATACATTTAATATATATAAAAAATATCTTATCAAAAATATCATTATTCAAATAAATTAAAACCTTTTTAAATACATTTTACAAAAAATATTTTTATTTTTATGATTAAAGTATATTTTAAAAATATTGTCATCTTCTAAATGCTATGTGGGTATTAAATTTATTTTGTTTGTAATAATTATAATGTACATAATAACATAATAATACAAGTTTACGTTTATAAAAGAATTTCTAATTTTCTTGGCTGTTTAGCCAACTTAACACACAACGTCAACGTTCCACCCCAACAAAAATAACTACATACAATGATAAACGTTTCGGCGTATTAGCTGCAGTCGCCAGTCGTTGTTTCTTATTATCAGTATTTTCCATACGCATACCTATTTATAGATTTCTTGATATTAATTATATTTAATATATTTCGTCGTGATGTCAGCACGATAAAACATATAATTCCACAAGCTTCAAATTAATATATAAATGTACACATTATATAGGCTCTGGGGGGATATATCCCCCTCATCCCCCCCTTAATTACGCCCCTGTATATAAATATATGAATGTTTATGTGCAGATCTGTGGGAAGAAGATAGGCTAATTTAAAAAAGGTTAAATTTGGTTTTTTTTATTCGTCGGATTTTAGTATGTTATATTAATAATTGATTATATTAATCCACCGTATTATATCAAACTTGGTATAACTTTGATACTTTATTAGAGTTAAATCATAAACTTACATACACGTTATTACATACACATATAAACAGCACAAGGTCCGCGATCTACCGCAGGTAGATTGCCTACCTGATATTATACTGTTGCAAAACAGAATTTTTATTCCGGGCAACAGAAAACTTAAGATAAATCTAGAACATCATCCATCGAATATTAAATAACGAATTGAAAAAAGTTTGAGTCATATAGAGTTGGTATTTTTAACGCGCAACGAAGTGCACGGGATCAGCTAGTATATATATATATATATTTATGTATGTATATATTTTCATTTATACTTCATGGACAGAAGGTATAATTAATGAAGAATAGTTATCTATTGGTAAACGTACAAGTTTCATTTTTACTTGTCCAATTTCCCATGCTTGTAGATGTCCTAATTGATTTACTATTTGTATACCAAATATTGATGAAGAACAAGGATTATGGAAAAAGTCATTACATTTTTTCATAACACCTTCCAATAACTATTGTTGATTGATCTGATTTTTTTGTAGCTATATTTTCAATTTCAACTTTATTTCCATTAAACATTTTCACACAATTGTTGGCGTTATCTATTTTAATATTAAACCCTCCAATGTTCTCCATTCAGAATATTGAGGTGCACATGAATCATCCACCATTGGTCTATTTTTTTCTTTGTAATGAGTATTTATTGGACCACAGAAAGATTTCAAATCTTCATGATTAGATTTTTCATAGTCATAATTTAGCCGTCTTTCTGAATAACGTCGAGTTCATTGTTGTAAGGGTTTTATTCCAGTTTTTATTTTTTTTGAGAGGTTGCATAAAATTCTCATATGGAAATGTTGAAATGTAATTTAATGAAACAAATTTTTTTGCATCATCTTCTAAATGGAGAGTAGGATGTATATTGTGGGATATGGACATTTCACCTTATATGCATTTAAATGAAGTAATAAAATATATTAAAAGTTGTTTGGCATAATCATTGAGTTCATTGGTTATATTTTTTTTAAATAAAATGCATATAGCTATAGATAATTCTAAAAAATTATTGTATGTATCTTTACTAAGTATATCTTTGAATACAATAATACCAGTATAAAGTAGGCACTGACGTAATTCAGTTGTTTTCCAGCGATTTGCATCTCGTAATGGATGTCTTCGACTATTTTGTTTTCTTTGAAATTCATTTGGGATGTATTTAGATAAATATATTAATTTTTCATCAATAAAATCAATTAAATTGGATGGTAGTGTTTCATTATGTTTTGGTGAACCTATCCAAAACAACAATAATTTTTTCATCACCCCAATATGCAATGCATGTAATCAAATGGTATATTTAAAATAAGATAATAATTAGGAATTTCTGCCATTATTGTAGGCCTAATATGGTACTCATTGTCAGTATAAGATATAAATTCTTCATGAGTTCTTAAATTTGGTTCAAGATCTGGAAAATATACCCTGTAATGAGCCCATTTATCAACAGAATTACAACGTGGCCATGAATGTTGACGCGGTACGAGAAGTGGTCGGCACACACGTCAGGTGGAAAAAGGGTGACACACAATAAACAAAATAACTCCACACACGGATTAAATAATAATAATAATAAATCGAATGTATATTAAATATGAATATACACAATTGACAATAATAATAACGTTGGTCACAACCAGGAAGAAAAAAAAAACAAAAACATAAACGTACAGACGGCGAACGGACGTTGTTAATTGTTCCGCGGTGTCTGAAAAACAGACCGGTTTAAATGCTGTACCGACGGAATTCGTCGCGACCGCTCTCGTCCCCTTTCAGTGATGGATGGGAGACGGGGTATCATGACGATGTTGCGTGTCGCGGTCTGGTGGTTGACGAATGATATAAAGACGAGGTCGGCGACAGCCGTTTCGATAACGGGTGCCGCACGGGTCCGTGTCATAACCCCCTGCCATACCGCCAGTCACGGTATCGCTCCAGTCTGGTACACTATTGTCCCGTATCTGTTTTGGCGGTCAGTCTGTCGAGGATGTCCGAACCTAAGAAGTCGGGTCATCGACTGACTGTTCAGCCTGTTTGGTGGATGTCCTTCCAGTGGTGATGGGGACGACATCACTGCGTGGGAGCGATATCCGGTCCTTCGAGGACGGGTCGCAGTCCGGCTGTGGGATCTAGTCCGCCTTGGAGAAAGTGATGGGTGTGAAGAATGCGGAGGGGTTATCTTCAATTTTCGAGAATGTCGGAAGTGGTGACCCGGGGTTGTTGAGGATCGAATCGTCGATTTCCATCGACTACCCCGGGTTGGTATCTGGCCCCGGTCACCGTTCCTGTGTGGAAACGTCTGCTTCCGGGACTAATACCTGCACCGACTCCTGGCATTCCGGGTCGGTGATTGACCCCACTGAGGTTGATGACTTCACTAGCCGATATTGTTGGCTAGGACCCTCTCTCTCGGGTTTTGCCCGCATTCGCTTCTGGCGCTGGTGTTGCCTCCTCCGTTCCTTGGCCCGTTCCACTGACCGAGTTTTTGCAGATGAGTGGTCTGGTTTCGGCCACGGGTCGAAGAGTCCCAGCTTGGTTGGAGGTGCGGGTGGTGGAGTTGGTAAACGGTCGACATAGGCGACCGGCTTCCCGGTAACTCCTTCGGGATGGCATGAGCATGCCACCGGGCGCGTCCCCAGGCTGCGGATAGGGGAACGTCCTGCAGATATGCAGGACAGCCGCGATATAAGCCATACCCTTCGGGATTGGACGAATAAGCGGTCGCGGACAAGCTCACCACCGGGGGACTGATCGACCCCCGGTGTCCAACAAGATCAGGGCAGGACGGGCTCTCCAGCCTTGGTTGGCAGCCGTCCTAGGGGAAGGAAAATCCCGATATAAAACCCCCTGCCAGTAGGGTAAAAATGGCAGAGACAACTGTAAACGCAATATGGATAGTTTTATTAAAAGTATTGGTACCACCCCAGGGGCCTCGGAACCCCAGGGGTCGGCAGTAGTGGGTGGATCCGGGGTAAAAGCCGGGTCCAACGTAGCGGGCCCACTACGGTCGTCATCCAGCGACCGCGAGGGTGCGGGGGTGGTCAGCCAGGCCCCCGCCACTCTATCCCCTACTAGTGCTGAGGCAGCCGTGTCTTTGGGCACTCGAGCATCCCAAGTGGTAGGCGACGGAAAAGCCATTGCCACTGACAGTAAGGGATCAAACAACAAGCCAGTCGGCTCTCAGAAAAGGACAATTGATATTGGTGCCCTCAGCGAGGAAGCCCTTCTGGACTTGCTCCGGGGGTATATTAGTTCAATGTGCGCCTTTGCGCAGAATAATAGAAACGTGCACAAAGATCTTAAAGAGACTCTTGCGAACTCTAGCAAAGTTATGTCGCAGTACTCCAAGATAGTCAAGAAGCGGGAATACAAGGACACCAGGCCCAGGAAGCAAGTGTCTGCCCAGACGCAGACAGAAGCTGACGATGGCGCATCCAACGCGGCGCACACCCCAGACGTTGTTTCGCCCAGCCCGGAGACCAATTTGTCAAAGGAGATAAGGAGCTTAAGCGCGAGGCTTTCCGAGCAAGGGGAAAATATCGAGGCAATTATCAGCAAACTGTCAGCGAACGACTGGAACTTGTATATACGCTCAACCCAGGGGCACCACAGCAGCACGGAGGACGGGGGTACCTGGTCTACACAAGCAGATGAACAGGGACAAACCACAAGTTGGACTAACTTAGTGAAGAGGAAACCTAAAGCTAAGGAGTCGAAAGTGATCACTAGTGGGGACAAGACTGAAGCCACACCCAAGAGGCAGAACGTAAGAAATCGGCCAGCAGCGATTGTTATTGATGTAGGCAACCAGGAAAATTTTCCTGCGCTGGCCAAGAAAATAAAAAATGGCATGGATAGCGCAACAGTGGGCAACAGTATTACAGGAATGCGGAAAACCAAAAACGGCGGGGTGCTACTAGAGGTACGCGGAGACCAGGCTGTTGTAGACACGGTCAGGTCCGAGGTATCTCGAGCAGTGGGTGACGAAGTTAATGTCCGGCAGCTCCAGCAGCGCAAGCTAGTGGAAATAAGGGATATAGACTCATGGTCCGACAGAGTAGATGTCATAGAGTCCATCGTACGAGAAACATCCCTGCAGAGTGATATGGTCGACGTAATAAGCCTTAGGTCTACATATGGTAGAAGTCAGACGGCACTCGTTCTCCTGCCCACAACCAAGGCCAACGATATTCTCACCAGCGGCAGACTCAAAATAAGCGTGGTGTACTGTAGAGTCCGATTAGCAGACAAAGGCAAAGGACGATGCTTCAAATGCTTGGCCTTCAACCACGAGGCAAACGTATGTAAAGGTACAGACCGGAGTAGCAGTTGCAGACGGTGCGGAGAGGCAGGGCATTTTGCAAAAGATTGCAAAGCCGACGCGGAGGCGGTGGCTACCTTCGGGCAAACCCTGAGGGAGGAATCCCGAACGGCGAAGGTGCCAGGAGCTGAGTCGGCTTTGCAATGACCAGCTTTATACAAGCAAACCTTAACAGGTCGAGGGCGTCTCAGGCGCTCATCATGCAAACAATGCATGAAACAAAAGCATCAATTGCAATTATCAGTGAACCGAACAAGATTCCAGACGGTGACTCCGGCTGGCATGACAGTGAAGATTCCACTTGCTGCATCTACATTGCACCAGACATAGAAATCACCTGCACCGGGCAGGGCGCCGGATATGCCTGGATAGAGACCTCGGGTTTGCGGGTGTACAGCTGCTACTACTCACCCAACAAGAGGTACTCAATTGAACAATATAAAAACTACCTGAGTCAACTTGAAGCTAGCGTAAGACAGGGTCCGTCTAACGTGATTGTAGCCGGCGACTTTAATGCGCACTCACCCAGCTGGAGTTCACCATACACGTGCCCCAAAGGGGAGGCGCTGTTGGACATGGCAAGTTCATTTGGCTTGGTAGCCAGAAATGAAGGTGACGCTCCAACATATGAGCGGGGAGGTCGCTCCTCGCATATAGATGTGACGTTCGCATCACCCTCAATTATACGGCATATGCATACGTGGCAAGTCTTGAAGACAAACATAGCAAGTGACCATCACCCAATATACTTCTCCGTTCATGGAAGTATAAGCCACCATAGAACCAATCCTAACGGTTGGTCTTGGAGACGGATGGACTACGACAAGCTGGTGTCGTTCCTGCGGACGGACGAAACACTGGTAGACGGGACGGTGTACAACGAGGCTGAACTAACGAGGCTTTTAGAAAGGGCATGTGACAGTTGCATGCCTAAACGCAAGTTCCATGGGCACAGCAAACCAGTGCACTGGTGGTCTGTAGAGATAGCTGCACTTAGGCAAGCAAGCTTCAAGGCAAGAAGAGCATATCAGAAGGTGCGGAAACGAAGAGGGCCGGAAGAATGCCGGGAAGAGCAGCGGGTGGCAAGAGAATCGTCCAAGAAGTTAAGGCTGGAGATCAGACGCAGCCAGGAGAGGAGCTGGAAGGACTTGTGTAAACAGGTGGACACGGATCCCTGGGGTCTACCCTATAAGATAGTGTCCAAAAAACTGATAGGTAGACGCCCAATCCCTGGCCTCAAAATCCCGGGACGAATGGAAGCTATCATGGATGGACTGTTCCCTAAATGCCAACCCCCACATATCCCAGCATTGATGTACAGCTGGAGGACTCGGACTTGTTCACTGATAACGAACTAAGGGAGGCAGGAAGGTGTCTGCCAAGGGGTAAAGCCCCCGGGCCGGACGGCGTGCCAGACGAAGTACTACGAGTGATAATCAAGCAACGACCCCAACTGCTTTTGCCAACATTTAATAATTGCATGACCACCGGCCACTTCTACGAGGGTTGGAAATCGGCGCTCCTAGTTCTCCTTAGGAAGGGAACAAAACCCCTCGAACAGCCCTCGTCATATAGGCCGCTGTGCTTAATCAATTCGGTGGCCAAACTGTTCGAAAGGCTCTTGAAAGCCAGACTACAAGATCACTTAAGTCAACAGCCGGATGGTATAGCACATCAGCAATTCGGGTTCACCAAAGGAAGATCAACTACGCAGGCAATCGAAAAGGTTATGCAAATTGTTGAGCGTGTAGGAACGGGTCAGCTGTACAATCGTAAGCTGTGTGCGCTAGCCTCCTTAGACGTGGCAAACGCCTTTAATACAGCACCATGGGAGAAGATTGATGCGGCACTTATGCACAAAAGGGTGCCGAATTATTTAATACGTTTAATTAGATCGTATTTTGAAGGAAGAAATATTATATCAGAAGACACTCGGCGAGCAGTCACGGCTGGAGTACCTCAAGGTTCCGTGATCGGTCCACTACTATGGAATGTATTTTATGACGGATTAATGCGGCTGGACTACCCAGAGGGGGTAGAACTGGTGTGCTTTGCCGACGATGTAGCTGTAATGGCTACGGAACACAACACATGGCTGCTGGAGAACAGCATGAACGAGTCACTAATGCTGATTTCTACGTGGATGCAAAACAACGGCTTAACTTTGTCTAGTGAAAAGTCTGTGGCTATAATGCTCACAACCAAGAGAGGGTACGTGAGACCGTTCTTTAAAATCGGTAATACGGAAATCAAACTCGTGGAGCATACGCGATATCTTGGAGTCGAACTTAGCTCCATCCTAGGCTTCGCTAAGCACTTCGAGGTGGCCTCTGGAAAAAGTACCAGAACAGCATCAGCTCTTTGCTGGCTAATGCCGAATGTAGGAGGACCATCCGCGGTGAAGAGGCAACTTCTGACAACAGTGGTCCATTCTCAATTGCTATATGCTGCGCCAATATGGCACACAGCGCTCAAACATGAGCGAAATAGGATTAAGCTTAGTTCCCCTCAGAGGAAAATGGCGCTTAGGGTCGCGAGCGCTTACCGTACCGTTTTCAGTGCCGCTGTGATGGTAATTGCTGGTTTAATACCAATCCACATACTAGCATCTGAGAGAGCGGAAATTGAACGTGCAAGAAGGGATGGCCAGGAGACACAAACGGCGAAGGTAGAAGCGAGAGCCAGATCCATAATTAAGTGGCAAATGGAATGGGATGGAAGCAAGACAGGGCGCTGGACTCATGGACTAATACCTAAGGTCAGCGCGTGGTACAACAGGAAGTGGGGTCAGACAGACTTCCACATCACTCAGTTTCTGTCGGGACACGGGTGCTTTAATGAATACCTCCTGAAATTTAAAAAGAGGAACGATGCGAGGTGCATGTATTGTGACAATCCTGTGGACGACGTGGAACATACTTTCAAGTGCGATAGGTGGTGGCTAGAAAGGCGTAACGCGGAAGAAGAGCTCGGTGTGGAAATTTCTACAAGAAGCTTGGCGCAATGTATGTTACAGTCAAAGAGGAAGTGGGACGCAGCGGCCAAGTTCATTAAAACTATACTCAAGAAGAAGGAGGAGGACGAAAGAGTGATGCAAGCAACAGCGCTACTAATAGTATAAGTCAACATATATTTTATAGCTCGAAGAGCACATCTGCAGGGATAGAGCCCTGCAAGCAGTTGTATTGTTATTCTGTTAGAGATAGCGAGTGGGGGATTGGCCCACCGCTTCTCAGAATTGTTGTTTATTGTAGTGTTTATTTTGAATAAATGATGGTCAGCAGGGGTAAGTAGTGTGTCGCGCAAGCAAACAGTTCGCCCCTGCTGATCGGTGCCATAAAAAAAAAAAAAAAAAAAAAAAAAGGCGACCCGGCTTGGGATCCCTGTCCACTCCATTGTCAGCGGTTGTGGGTCTGCCGGTGGTACCCGTAGAACCAGCGGACGGCCATCTGCGAGCCTCACCCACTCGGTCGCGTGTGGTTGACTGATGGCAGGCCAGGTTGATGGTGACTGCTTCGCTGACATGGCCGGAGCTGACCGGACGTCCAGTTTTGGCTGCGTGGCCGGTGTTGACTTAACGGCCAGTGTCCGCTTAGTGGCTGATGTAGCACAGTGGTCCAAAAAGAAAGTTTGGCGCGTCAAGATTAATAAAAAAAAGTTGTCTTATAAGTATTTTGCTGATGATAAACTAGTTGTTTACAACATGTTGCAACATACTGATCACAAAAATAACCTTTTTGTGAAATCCATATCGAAATAACTGCATATAAGAAATACATTATCGCGAGTAAACTTGTGAACGCTGTTCTTTTATTGATTAAACGCCGAAAAGAAAGAACCTATAATATTTTTCATACATTTTTGTGTAATTGTTTTTGTTATATTTTGAAAAATTAATATGGACTTGGAAATTGAAGGTAAGTTGTTCAAGTTTGAAAATTGCTACTGTTTTATTTATTCAATTGTATTACAGTATTAAAACTATTGAATAATTTATGTTTTCGTTAATTTAAAAAGCTCTGAATGGGAATTGCCCAATTTCGCCTTTTAATAAACTATTGTAAATTATAGTACAAGTTCTCAGCTTTCTAATCATGTATAATTTATCTGCCTTTGAGATTTTAGAAATTTTATTACCATAGAAAATATATTGTTACTTTATCAGAAGAAAAATAAAATATTAGGTATTACATTAAAATTGTATGTTCAAAAAGTTAATATAAACGTGTATGTATGTGTTTTAAGAATAAATACAGCTTTAATTATACAAATAATACATTTTTAAACTTAAATTCTGCAAATTTAATATAAAATTATATTCCAGACAATGTTTGTGAAAAAAATTGACATTTAAGACACTGTTTTTGAAATTAAGAAATAATGGACCTTTGTTACCTCAAAACATTGATTCTAGAAATTATTTACTGGATTTTATCATACAAAATTACGGTTGTAAGAATTGCGATACAAATTATATAAAAAAAAAATAGAAACAGAAATCTTGAATTTTTGGCGTTCTCTAACAAAAAAATGGTCAGGTTGTAATCGAACTTTGAACATATTTATAAATAAATATAAAGAATGGTTAGAAACAGAATTTAAATTCCCTGATATAAAAAATAATCAAATCTTAAAAACTGTAGGAAGGCCATCAAAAGAGTTTTCTGACTTAAAAAATAGAACGAAGAGTAAAAGAGTTAAAGCCAGGTTGATGGCCTAACTACACCGGAGTTAACTTTTGCAGCTCAAACAAAATTTTATAAATCTGGAAAACGAGATTGTGCAGAATTATTAAAAGAGGCAACTATAACTCCAACCAGAGCTTCTAAAATAAAAAAAAATATTAAAAACCATAATAAACCAATACCATATTCTGATGATGAAGCGCTTTGTTGTTTAATTGATAAACGACTTACGAAAAATCAATATATTGGATTGCGATTGGAAGCAAAACAGCGTAATGCTAATATATATCCACCATATAGATCGGATATCAGATGATATCAGATGTCTTTATCAACACGTAGGTAACAATATCGCTCCCAGTTTTTCTACATTTTCTGCGGTTACAGTTGGTCGTTTTTTACGTTTTATTTCTTAACTGTTCAATAAAAAGTGCGCGCGTAGACCGGTGTCGATTTTGAGCCGGTCTGCTCAAAATTTTTCCTCTAAGGGCAGTTTTTTTTGTATTTGTTGAAATGCACGTTCGCCGGTTATTTTAAAGTTTTTATCGTATGTTCGGGTTTGATCCGGCCTTGCTATCTCCCGCCGCTCGTTAATTACATAACCCGACGCGATACGGGCCACATGCGCGCAACATATACACTGTATGCCTAGTAGCATTTAGAAATGACGCGATCACTTATACACAGTGAGTCAAGTGATGCCTTATTATTTTAATTTTACCTTTGTCATCAAATCTGCATCATGTCTCCAACCCCAACAAAATCATCACAAATTAATACTAGATCTGCAACTGATAATAAAAAAGCTTCGTCTCCTATTACCATGGATGATCTTCATCGCTCTATCGCAGAGATTCGCAGTTCTCAGATTAATATGCTTGGACAGTGTAAAGCTATGAATTTGTCACAAACTTCTAAACTAGCTGAATTGTTATCAAGTATTGATTTTCTTAAATCCCAACTCGCTGAGATAAGAGTAGTAGTAAAAGGGGGCTTCTGCAGCCATTTTTTTTTTCATAAAATTATTTCGTTCACATTTGTTTTTTGTCCAAATTTTATGTTCACACATTTTTTTCTCATAAAATTATTTCGTTCACACTTTTTTTTTTTGTCCAAATCTTATGTTCACACATTTTTTTCTCATAAAATTATTTCGTTCACACTTTTTTTTGTCCAAATTTTATGTTCACACATTTTTTTCTCATAAAATTATTTCGTTCACACTTTTTTTTTTTGTCCAAATTTTATGTTCATACATTTTTATATATTTTTTTAAATATTATTTTCGTTCTGAAAATTATAAAGTTTATAGATTTTAAAGGTATATTAAAATTGTATTGTTATCTATGTTTAAGTATTAAAAATTTAACATTTTATTGGATAAAAAACGTTTGTACATTTTTTTTTCAACTTTTGTCAAGCTTGTAAAAGTATGTTGTAGATACACGGTGAAAACGTCAAGTTTATAGAGTACTCAGTTACTTAGTTAGGTATAACTAATTAGCTAAAATCGATTTATTGAAAATATCGTTACTGGCGATTATTCTTATACATTTTAACTATTAACTTTTTGACATTTTTATTAAATCAAAAAAAAAAATGACCTGTTTTAGCTAAGTTTAATTAAAATACAATTTTTAATCTGTAGAGTGGTTAAACGTAATTTTTGGACAAAGTTTACAACCAGAAAATATGCCTCCTGAACAAATAATCATTATAAGGCATACAAAACCAATACCTATAAGTCTTTCGCTTATACAACGTATATCCTAAAAGCGGATATATGGGTATAATAATTTTTTCAAGTATTTCCTATAAATTTGAAATTAACTCAATAAATTATTTCCATAAATAACATATTATATTAACTGCAGTCTGGTTGGCTAGACGTTATTTATTTATTTTAAATATATATCCATTTAATGCAGTATAATTTCTTTGTTTTCAATAATTAATAAATGCATATTTTTTTTTTGCAAAATAAGTTACAATTTGTTTAGTATTAGTGCTGTACTAATAATATATAGCTAACAATTTATATAAGTACCTGCTGTGACTTTTTTTTTTCAAATGTTAAAAGATACTACATAAGTGTTTAAAATCATGATTCTCTTTAAACAACAAGAACAGTAGAGCTTCATGGTTCTATCAATATGTAGATCTGTTACATGAAACTTACTTTCTCATAAACTATTACTTAGGCAAGTTGGTACATCATTTTATTTTTACATCTATATTATCTGCACTATTATGTACTTACCAAGTATAATATATGATTAGTTATAATACACACGCTAGGAAAATTCCTAACCTAATACTTGACTTTTATGATTAATAAATAATAAGCTATGGTTTTGAAATATAAAAAATTGTATTTTTTTTTTCACATTTATTTATGGTAAAAATGTTTCAATCTTGTACAGCGTCAGTGTACATCCATTAATTACTAGTAGGTACCATGCAATTTTCTAGGTACTTTGTTTCAACTGTTTATTTGGTTCACTGACTGCCATATTATAATGACATAACTTGTAAAAAAATCTAGGTATATCAGATTATCAAGGTCGAAGACAAAAAAATTAAATAAAATCAACAACATTTTTATTTACATATACAATAATTGTATAGCACATATAGCTTTTTGTACTACACTGTATTCACTGATTATTATTACAATATTAATCAATGGATCACTAAGGATTTCATTATAAGTGTACAAAAACTACACGATATGGTAAACGGTAAGATATTTTGAAAGTATCTTATACACTTAAAAGTTTAATTCAATAAATGTAATATGATATAAATTTACTTTCAGTTACTATACGTGTGCATCTCCTAATGCTTATTGCAAAGGAACAGCAATTAAATTAGAAGATGGCATAGTCATATGTAAAAATCCACATACACATAGTGCAAATGATAATCATATGCATATGAATAATAATAAAAAACAATTCAGAGCTATTTTGGTGAATAGAGCTAAATTAGAAACTGGTAATTTAAAGACAATTTATGATGAGGAATCAATAAGGTAAGATATCATATATTATTAAATAATACTATTATATTATAAAATATTATATCATTACCTTTTTCAATCATTAGCAACATATCATAGTCATGAAGGAGTTCGAGCTTCATTGAAGTATGTTTCAACATCGCATCAAAAGAGAAGCCTGGACAAGTGTAGTAGAACGCTGGGTCTAGGCTATAAGTTGTCAAACAAAGGTCTCGAAAGTTTTCAAACACATCAGCTAACAACATGATGTCTAATTTAAGATACAGATCTGAATACTCTCCGAGCGTATGACAGTTGAAATGGTTCCAAACAGTCTTTGCAAATTGATATTCAGCATCCTTAATGTGTTCTTCTGTCAATGTACTATAAAAATCTTCTTTCTTCGGCAAATGGGTTTCCTCCAACTTGCTCCAACCATCCGTATACTCATAAGGGTAGACACCTTTACGAGTAACGAGTGGCATGTCTTCGATTGAAAAATGTTTTGCAGTCTCTCTAAATTTCTCAAGCCTAGGTGATAATAAATTTTTGGCTAAAGTCGATAACTTGGAGGCCATAAATCTAAATGTATCTATAAAGCGGAATGTGAAGGAGTTGTTGATATATTTCGAAAACGAGATAAATTTTTCCTCGCTGTTTGGTATTGCAGAAATTGTGCTCGTGTCATATCCAAGCTCAGTTACCAAAAAGTGAGCATCATTGTTGGTTAAATTGTGGAAGAAAACCGGTACAAAATTTGGTTGTTGAAGCTTGAGATTACACGTATTGCATAAAGTTTGTCTATATTTGCCCGATAAATGACAGTGATCTGCCACTTTTTTATTTTTGTCAGAAAAAATACATTTACACAAATTGCAAATTGTACATGCATCATGTAATCGATGCTGTTTAGGTGTCCAAATTATAGGTATAATAGTTTTTAGTAATTTATCAATTTTTTCCGCTATTTCCACAATACTTTGTACAAAATGTTTTGCCACCTCTTTGTTTTGATTACTTCCACGGTATATAACTGACGATATTGGTATTTCAAATTCTTCAAGGAGTTCGTTTGGTATGTGGTCATCGGCCTTTACGAAAAAACCATAGCTCATAGGCTCATGATTTTGAATTACAGTTGTACTTTTTCCTTTTTTCTCGTTACATTTAACGAGAAGCGTCTCAAAGTCGGCATAAATAACTATGGGGTGGCGTTGTGTTTTGTTTCATGCATCAAACTCCAACATTGAACCGACGGCAGGCATTTCAGGGAAAATTGGTTTATGCAATCCACATATCAAATTATGCCGATCTAGTGCTGCTTGTCCACATAGCTTATTTTTCAATGGTTGATTATCAAACGACGTGAAGCATCGTTTGCAAAATACAGCACTCCCATTATGCATAGTTTTTTGTGTTCTAATAAGCCGGGAAAAATTAGAGATGTAGGTATAATGGCTTTTATCGCCTTCCGTGATTAATAGCAAGTCAAAATGGTTTGATTTTTCTTCATCCACAACTTTAAGTGGATAAACAATATGTTTCTTATTCTTTTCTTTTTTTAATCCATAAACGTTGACTGATATTTTTGGGTTATTGTTTTCAAATGTTTTTATTCCCCTTACAGTTGTTGGGAATGTTATATCCTTGAAATTGTATTTTTCTTCAAGTGAAGTATAATTTTCAGCCACTACATTTTTGTTATTACCCTCAACGTATTTTGATATGATTGCCCATTTGAAACACTGTTGGTCTGAGTTTTGTGGATTGATAACAGCTTTTTTATTCTTACTGTAATTTGGTAACGGAATGTACGATGAGCCACCCATAGGCGTATAATTATATACGCCTAATAATAAACCGTCTATGGTTTCCAAAGTAAAACCACTTCCTTTAGATATATAAACATCCTCTTCGGCTAATAATTTTACGAACGCTTGTTCTACTATTGAGTCGATATCCGTATCCATAAAAATTTCTTTAGCTGAAGTTTTAAACGCACGGTTCTCGGCTGAATTCTCTACGTTTGGTCGACTGTAGGTCGCTTCCAGTTTCAGGTTGAATTTGATTGGGTGTTTTGCCGATAATGATTTAAGTAATTGAATTAAGTAATCTTTTGATGATGCTATAAATGTTTTGTAGTTATACAAATGATCTATATTTTTCTTATAATACCATACGATTTTATTAGAAAGCTATGAGCCAGTCTTAACAAAACCAGGGGTTTTAACGATGTTCATGCGTTTTTTTTTTAGCATTTATTGCTTCGTTCGAATTTTCCACATGTGCACGCTTAAGATCATTACGATCTGAAGCTGAAGGAACTGAAATAAGATAAATAATTTACTATTGTATTACCAAACATTATAGAAAATATGTGTGAAAAGATAAATTGTTGTTATAAATATAAACGTTATTTTTTTTTTATTTTTTTTTTTTTAGTAAAAACACATGAAAAAAAAATTAAGAATTTAAAATAGTGTTAGTAATGTATTTAACATATAGAAAATACGGTTTTTAAAAATGTATATTAATAAAAGGAGATAGTTGTGAAACTCTAGTATTACATACATGTATATGTAATGTAAATATATTATATAATGTAAAAGTAAAAACAAAAATGATATAGAGCTCTCAGTTATAACAATAGTACACATCATTCTTTTGTTAATTAATAGTAATAATAAGATGTATATACGGGTTGCATTCGTGATAATAATAGTAATAACTAATTATAACTTTAAATATGTTTATTTGAAATATTATCGAATTTATATAAAATTATACAAATTTACAAATATACAAATTTATATAATCGTAAATGGGTTCAGCTGGTTTAAAAAAATCTTGAATTTCTCGCTTGGTTATGGTTGGTCCTTGTTGAATTACAATATTTGAGTCTGGAAATGATATTAATAGTTATATAGTTTAAAATAATATTATATTTAGATAGTGTAATGAAACTAAGTTTTACTAAGATACACTTAGTCGTCTTGTTTACAAATATATTAAATTGTTAAATACTTACGATGTTTTTCCTTGCTATGTCTGATGAGGTTATCTCTCCTTGTGAATATTTCTGAGCATATACTGCATGACACTGTACTAGGTACATCATGTGACTTTGCATGTCTACGTAGATTATTAATCATTGTAAAGGTTTTATCACATACACTACACGAGAACATGATTATGTTGAATGCAGAATACTAGACAGGTAATGAGCATATTTTTAAAGAGCAGTAGATTATATTTAGTAAACGATCGTGTATAGTCGTATATGTTCGTGTGTGTTCGTGTATGTTCGTGATTTCCAAATTATATTTGTTTTGGACAAAACTCGACAGGTTTCATCCAAATTCAGACATGCCACTTCAGGCACGTTATTTAACATATGTATATGAAACAATGAACAATGAGCAATATATTTATATTGAACTTCATGTGAATGCATATGTTTCATTACGTTATAAGGTTTTTTTTTTTTAATTGTATTGAATCATATTTATTGTATATATTAGTCCTATATTTTCATATGTATTATATAATTTAGCATCAGATCGATATGTTTTATTATTATAAATAATTATTTCTCTATAGATTAATTGAATATTATTGACAAACAAAACCTCTAATAAAATGTCTTTGATTTTCTCTAATAACTATAATAATAAAAAAACAAATTGATAGTGATATGTAAACAATAACACATGACCATGCTGGTGTGTGTGTATATGTATACATTATGTAGCCATGGTTTTTATTAAATGTGACTGTTTTAGGAGAATGGGGGGGGGCATTAGATGATAATGGTTTGGAATAAGTTTCATGTATTGTAGATGATACCAAAAATATTGATAAAGGGGGGGGATGGATTCATTGCTGTCTGTGATTAGAGTTTCATTTTAAGAGGATGGGCCTGGTAGGGTGTGATTGTGATAATAGTTTCATTAAAGGAGATGGAATGGTTTAACCGGTTAAGTGTATTATTTAAGGTATGGTTTATCAGTGTTAAGAATAGTATTTATAAAGAGAGTCAATGTTTTTGTTAGGGTTGTCTGTGTTAAATGTTGCATTCTAAGCGGAGGGTAATGGGTTTCGTTAGGTTTATTTGTGCTGAATGTTGCGTTTTAAGGGTAAGGTAGCGGTTTTCATTATGTTTATCTGTGTCGATGGTAACATTCTGAGGGGAGGGTAGTGGTTTTTGTTAGATTTAACTGTGTTGAGGGTTGCATCCTAAGCGAAGGGTACTGGGTTTCATTAGGTTTATATGTGCTGAATGTTGCGTTTTAAGGGGAAGGTAGTGGTTTTCGTTAGGTTTATCTGTGTCGATGCTAACATTCTGAGGGGAGGGTAGTGGTTTTTGTTAGGTTTAACTGTGTTGAGGGTTGCATCCTAAGCGAAGGGTAGTGGGTTTTGTTAGGTTTATATGTGCTGAATGTTGCGTTTTAAGGGGAAGGTAGTGGTTTTCGTTAGGTTTATCTGTGTCGATGGTAACATTCTGAGGGGAGGGTAGTGGTTTTCGTTAGATTTATCTGTGTTGAGGGTTGCATTCTAAGCGGAGGGTAGTGGTTTTCATTAGGTTTATCTGCGTTGAGGGTTGCCTATATTGAGTAATTCATGCAAGTTTGGGAGGATCTGTACTACGGGTTGCCTATACATAGAGGCCTATCCTTTTACATGTAAAATTAAGGGGGAGGATATCCAGAACTCTCTATTTTATACTACTCGTGGGATTTTAAATTGTTTGATTAAGGTTTCAGGTATTATATTAAAATCAATTTTAACAAAATATCCATAACTCATAGGCTGATGAACATGTGTGTTATAAGTTTTAGATTCTATTTTATCAGTTCGTTTTAAATAGCATTCAAAATCTGCATAGATTACAATCGGTACCCGCTCACTATAATTAAAATTTTTAAAATAAATAAATTTATCATCCACATCAGTATTCATTATAAGATTACATAATTTATGTTTACCACAAATTTTTTTATGTCTTTCTAGACCTACCAAACCCCATGGTTTATTTTTATTAGGTTTATTGTTAAATGTAGTAAAACATCGTTTACAAATAATTAATTTTTCACAATGTTTAGTTCTTTGTGGTCTAATTAAGCGTGAAAAATTATTTATATAACAATAATGTGCAGTTTCATTGTTGGTTAAATAAAATAAATCAAAATGATTAGAATTTTCTATACTACTCACATAAATTGGATATATTTCACATTTGTCAGTAGCACTATAAATATTAACAGAGACATTATTATTAATACGTTCAAATTTTTTAATTTGTTTAATTGATGTTGGAAAAGTAGTTTTACTGAAATTTAGTCCACTAGATTTTTCTAGAAAATTAAAATATTTCTCGTTAAATTTATATTTATTTTTACGTTTATTAAATTTTGATAAAATTGCATACTTAAAACACTTAGCATCTTTATTATTTACATTTATTATTGCTTTTTTATTATTTATCTCTTTTGGTAATTCAATATATGCAGAGCCTTTTAATAAATTTACTTTATTCAATCTTAGCTGAATACCGTCTATGTTTTTCAGACTCCAACCTGAACCTCTAGCAATAAAATCACTTTCTTCACTCAAAATATTATCAAACATTTTATTTAATTCATCATTAAAATTTGAGGCTGAATATACAATTTTATTTTTTGTTTTTAATGCCACATTACATTCTTCACCAGTATCAATCTTTTCGTATACACACTCAACAAATAAATTAAATTTATAAGATGATTTAGCACATAATTCAATTAACTTATTAACTAATACTCTTTTACTAAATTTTAAAAAAACTGTGAAATCTAAATAATTTTTATAATTTTTTAAAAAAAAAGTTATAGATCTACCATTTTTAAAATTTTCGATTTCTACAAAACCATTTCCTTGAACTTTTAACCGATCAATTTTCTTCAACCTCTTATTTTTAATTTTATTGGTAGACATTTTACAGTAAATAAAATATATTTAATTAATAATTTTTACAAAAAAAAAAAAAAAAAATATTTTAAATGAGTTAAATGAGTTATATTTTAAATAATTAAACATTTTTAGTATTTAATCATACAACTGAACACAATTAATGATGGACTCTAGTCTTGTCAGGTCTGTGTAAGTGATTTCGAATGTTTCAACTACAAAGTCATAAGTTGGTTCAGCATACAAATTAGTATTATCTAACATACACAGATATTTAGAACAATGTGAACACCGTCGTTTACTACAATATTCTTGTAGTACTGATATTTGTTTAAAAAGTCTATGAAAAGCTTTACTCTGTTGTTGACTATTTTCACAACTAACACTCTTCCACAAACAACGGTTTAAACAAAAAATTAATATCCAATCGAAAGTTAAATATGTTTCTCTAACTACGAAAGGTGAATAGTTTAAACAAAAAAATCCGTATACTTCACTTTCACTGTGAAGAAATGGATATCTGCTAATATGACGTCTTCTGATTTGATCTGACATGAAAGATTGAAAAGAATATTGTTTGTTGTCTTTCAGTTCCAATTCTATGAATAATTAAAATTTAAAAAAAATAATTTTTTAAAATAATTATTTTATTACTTACCGTTTTAAATGAAATATTTTGTTGTTTAAACACGTTATTATATTATAAATAATAATCACTAAATATTAAAATCAAAATATGTGAAAGTAATGCACAGTGGTCATCACTAGAGACCAACGTTTGTAAGACTGTGATACAATGTGATGAAAAATTAGACGAAACGGTTAGACTAAGTAGACTATTTAACATGACTCTGAAGCCTTGAAAAAATTAAAAAAAATTTAAGACTCTCATGTGTGTGTGATGTTATATTTTAAGACTCATACTGTGTGTAGTGTTTAATTGCAAAAAATAATAATGTATATTAATTGTTTACATCAAAACAAGATTAATGGAGAGTCTACTGTACATCTGACGATTAAAGATTTAACAAATTTAAAATGTTTATTTATTGCCGAGTGGAACACTGTAACGTCCAAAGTATTATTGCAAATGTGAACGATTGAAGTTTTAACAAACTATAAATATATTTTTAAGATTTCATACTGTGGGTAGTGTTTTATTAGCTAAAATATTATTGTATATTAATTGTTTACATCACAACGAGATTAAAGGAGAGTCTACTGTACATCTGGACGATAAAATAAATATATTTTAAGATTCACACGGAGTTGAGTACAATTATATAGCTCGACTTGAATATGTTGAATTGTTGTTTAAACACGTTATTATATTATAAATAATAATCACTAAATATTAAAATCAAAATATGTGAAAGTAATGCACAGTGGTCCTCACTAGAGACCAACGTTTGTAAGACTGTGATACAATGTGATGAAAAATTAGACGAAACGGTTAGACTAAGTAGACTATTTAACATGACTCTGAAGCCTTTTATGGCTGATTCTCTGGCTAATTTAACCTCTAATTTAGCTGAATATAAAAACAGATTTAGAGAAACATTAAAAGTATTTCTGCTCGAATTAATTGACATGGTTAGTAGAAAAGGTATTTTTCCCTATGAATATGTTGACTGTCCTGCGAAAAAGAAAAATCATTACCTCATAAATCGGAATTTTATAACTCTTTAAAAGATAAAAATATTACTGATGCCGATTACGCTCACGCTTGTACCATTTGGTCAACGTTTGGCATAAATTCACTGGGTGAATATAGTGATTTTTATTTGTTAACAGATGTATTAATTCTTTCTGACGTATTTGAAAACTTTAGAGATATCTGTTTAAAGACACTTAATTTAGATGCAGCTCATTTTTTAACTGCGCCAGGTTTATCTTTTGAGGCTATGTTGAAATATACAAATATTAAACTAGAAAAATTAAGTTGTTATGAAATGCATTTAACAATTGAAAATGGTATGAGAGGAGGGATATATCAAGCAGTACAGCGATATGCTAAAGCTAACCTACCTAATATCGATGGTCTCGCATATAATGCTAAAAAATCTAATAAATATCTCACATATTTCGGTTGCGTGAATTTATATGGTCGTTCGATGTTAGAACCATTACCGTTTAAAGATTTTGAATGGTATAACGATTTGACAATAAATGTATTATCAGTACCAGACGATTCTTACTATGGTTATATTTTAGAGGTCGATGTCGATTATCCTATAGAATTACATAATAAACACAATGATTTACCATTTCTGCCTCAAAATATCAATCCACCAGATTCTAAAACAATAAAATATTTAACAACTTTATCATCAAAAAAAAAATATGTTGTACACTATAGAAATTTAAAACAAGCCATTAATAACGGTCTAGTCGTCACAAAAGTTTATAAAATAATTAGGTTCGTTCAGTCAAAATGGATGGTACCTTACATTGAACTATGTACTAGTATGAGAGTTATGTCCAAGAATGAGTTTGAACGACAATTCTGGAAGTTGTTAATTAATAGTGTGTACGGTAAATGTATGGAAAACGTTAGAAAAAGAATTTCGATAAAATTAGTAACAAGTGATGCCCTTGCTTGTCGCTATATGTCTAAACCTAATTTTAAAGACAGAACCATATACTCAAATGATTTAATGGGAGTTCATATGTGCAGTGAATCGGTCAAGTTTGATAAGCCGATATATATAGGGTTTGCAATTTTAGACCTATCAAAAATTATAATGTATAATTTTCATTATAATGTAATGAAAAAAAATTATGGACAAAATATTTCTCTTTTGTATACAGATACTGATTCATTAATATATAGTATTAAAACCGATAACTTTTTCCGTGATTTGAAAAATACCTTATTTTCATACTTTGACACATCTAATTTCCCTAAACCACATTTTTGTTATGGTAGTGACCGTAAAAATCAACCAGGTTTTTTTAAAGATGAATTAAAGGGAGAAATAATGTCTGAATTTATTACTTTACGACCTAAATTATATGCATACATCGTTAACGATACAGAATATAAAAAGGCAAAGGGAGTAAAAAAGTATGTTACTAAGAAACATATTAAATTCAAACATTATATGCAAATATTAAGTGATTTTTTCAAAATAATGTAAGTAACCCTGATGTAGCATACCGTGATATGAATGTAATACAATCTAATAAACATAAGGTATTTTCCAAAACTATTAATAAACGTGTATTGTGTGGAAATGATGATAAAAGACATATATTGAAAGATGGGATAAAAACCTTAGCACACGGTCATTTTAGTATAAAAACACAAAATTCTGTATAATATTTTTAATTTATTTACATTGTATTCAGCCATCAAAAATAACAAATTAGAAAATAATTATAATAACTTTTAAAAATTATATATATTTAATATTTTGTAATAATAATTGTATGTATTCAAAATTGTATATGATTATTATATCTATTTAATTCATTATAATATAACTAATATTTGTATTTAATTTAAAATAACTATTGTTTATATTTAATTTTGTAAAAACTATTGTATGTATGTATTTGTAATTTTGTTATATTATATTAACAGATAATGTTTATATTTTAACAGAAAAACAATTTTCTATTTTTCATAAACCGTTATTCCTATTTCCTTTCATATGTACAAATGTTTATTTTTAATAATTAATAATTAGATTAATATTTACAACCATATTTATTTTTTTTTGATTATTTTATAATATCTTTTGTAGAAATGTAAGAGTTATGACTCGAATCAAATCCCAACCATTTAACAAACAATTTATTCTTATTTTTTTTTTATAATACGTTCAACGAGATATGTGTCTGGAAAATTAGTTTTTTGAATTTCTTGTTCATAAAAACATCCTAAGATTGAATTATTCGATGAATCCTTTAATTTGTACGTTGTGGGATTTGTTGGTAATATATTTGAAATTTGAAACACCTCTGTGCTCCAATTCGGTGTATAACCTTTAGAAAAAGCATGTTTGTATTTTGATATCCTGACTTTATCATTTAGTTTAAACTTTGATTTTGATGGTTTTCTATATGTTATTCGTTGCTTTAACGATTTTTTTCGAGCTTCATGAGGTGAACATCCGATTGTAGAATGTATTGAATTATTATAGTTATTTATTATTGATGGTAATGAATTATACCAATTCCAAGAGCTAGTCACTGTAAAATGTTTATAAATTCTATTTTTTAATGTTCTTATAACGCGTTCAACCATCCCAGCTTTAATATTGGTATACGTCGAATAGTGTTTAATGTTAAATGTTTTCATTAGAACTTGAAAATCTTTATTATAAAATTCAGTTCCTTTATCGGTCTGTAATAATTTAGGTTGGTTTAATTTCAATATTTTAGACATACCTAAAGTAACGTTTTTCGCGTTTTTATTTTTTAATGCTTCCACCCATACATACTTTGTAAAAGTATCCAAAACAATAAGAATATATTTAAACCCCTTATTTTTTCTAGAATTTGATTGTACATCCATAAGATCTGCTTGCCATAAATCATCTTTAAATCGTGTTATTACACGACGACGAGGAAAACTTTTTCTTGATGGTCTATGTAATTCGTTTGCGATCCCTTCTAATGTTGTTGACATTACACTATTATTCCTAGCTCACGTAACTCTTCTAAAATTGAAATAATTTCGTTATGAACACCAGAATTACCGGCAGCTTGTGAAGACGATAAAAGATTTAATCTCTTTACCAATTCATTAGGATCGTCATAGTACACTAATTGTGTTCAGTACAGTACAGTCATCTGTCCAGTAAAGACGTGCGTTTTCATATCGCTCCCTTATCTGTCAATTGTTATTAAACATCATATCAAATATTATTTTTGTTCAGAGCAACGCTTCGCCTGCATTTTGTGGTTTCCCACGTAATTCTACAATAATTGCTCTTGTAGCACAACATCTTTATCAGTACGCAGCAGGTAATATTTTTGATTAAATCATTTTATTGCCCATCTGCTGTAATAAGCCTACGCTTTCAATTTGCTCACTCAGCACATTGTATTCATTGCCCTACGTCAACTACTCCATTTAACACTTACATCTACATGTCCACAATGTCTCGAACGCCCCCAACCAAATCAAATTCGTCTTCAAGTCTTAAAAATAAAATAAGTGTAGATGATGTCACTTTAAAGGATATTATGTCATCTCTCAAATCCATTCATTCTGAAATTCAATCAGTTAAATCTAAACTACTTATTCAAGAAAATACGTCATCAGTTATCCTGGGCAAATTAGAGTCTCTCTCTTCTGATATTTCACTTCTAAAAAAAGAAAACATTAACTTAAAAAATGAAATTGATACTTTGCGTAATAGAAGTTGCAATCACACAGTTACCTCGACACTAGATCAACCTAACTTGGATATTGTACAGGAATTAAAAGAACGTGAATCAAAGTGTCGTAACATTATTATTTTCAATATTAATGAACAAGATGACGATAAACCTCTTATTAATAATATATTTTCTAATTTAAATTTGGATTTTACTTTTAAATCTGTGTCTCGCTTGGGCAATCTATCCAGTAAACCGAGGCCTATTCGGGTTGAACTAAATTCAGTCGATAACGTTCGGCAAATTCTTAAAGTCAAACGAAATCTATATCATAAACCTGATTTTAAACATCTTTTTATTGCCACTGATCTCACACAATATCAAAGAAAAATATTAGCATCATTGAAAAATGAACGTAACCGTTTAAATTCATCGGGCGAAAACAGATGGTACATCCGCTATACTCACGGCTCTCCAAACTTGGTCCAAAAAAACTAGAACGTCGCTCAAGTACTTATCATCAACCATATTTATCAAAACAGGTTATCGTTAATAAAAACCACAATTGTACTAACTCGAACTTATTATCGGGTTATTATCAAAATGTACGTGGCCTTAAAACAAAGTTTTCTTGTATCCATCAAAATATGCCTAGTTTATTGCATTTTGATTATTTTATACTTACGGAAACTTGGTTAACTCCTGATATAAGTAATACTGAATTATGTATGTTTGATTATAATATTTACAGGTTAGATAGAAATCCAAATAATAGTTCTAATATTAAAGGTGGTGGGGTTTTAATTGCAGTTCACAGACGTTTCCACTCTATCTTACTCACATCTACCAATATAAATTGTGAACAAATCTCTGTAATGGTTAATGTTAATAATACTAAATTACTACTACATTCATGTTATATTCCGCCTAATAGTTCTGTGACAATTTTTAAAAATTATTGTGATACCCTTGAAATTCTATCCTTAAATTATCCTGATGTTTTGTTTTTAATAGCAGGTGATTTTAATTTACCTGGTACTCATTGGGAAAATTCTAATTTACATGCTAACATTAAAGGTCTAAAAAATAACAAATCCGAAGTACTTGAAGAGTTAATTACGTTCCTACAACTATTTCAATATAATTCCACTCAAAATCACTGTTTTAATATCCTTGATCTAGTACTATCCAATAGTAAAGATATAGATGTATCTAAAACGTTATTTCCGTTGGTAAAAATCGATATAGCTCATCCTCCACTTCAGATAATCGGTCCAAGAGTAAACTCATCTAAAAATTTAATTAAATTAAATCATGAATTTAATTTTTCTAAAGGTAATTAAAATGCATTAAATGAGTATCTGTGTTCCTTAAACTGGAACTCTATCTTTCAAAACCAACCAAATATATCCTCAGCAGTTAACTCATTTTATAACATTGTTTCAAATTCTATGGAATTATTTATTCCTAAAACCCATACTAAAAATAGTTCGTTCCCAAAATGGTATAGTATTCAACTTAAAAACATGATTTTTGAAAAAAAAAGACTCCATAAATTGTTTAAATGTACTCAAAACCAAAATTACTATAAGGAATTTTCAAAACTTAGAGCTTTATGTAAAATTAGGTCTAAATTAGATTATAATTCATATATTAACTATATTCAATCTCATTTTTCGCTAAACCCCAAATCATTTTGGAGTTATATAAAAAATTTAAAGAAGGATAATAATATTCCATCTGACATGGAGTACAATAATATACGGAAATCCAATGGTCCAGAAATATCTGAATTATTTAAAGATTATTTTAGCTCCGTTTATTCAAAAGATACTGTCGATCCAACATATTTGACTTCTACTTTATCTGATATAATTGATTTACCTAATATTCAATTTTCTCTCTCCGAAATCTTCTTAGGTTTAGATGGTTTGAGTACAAGTCCTAGTCCTGGCCCCGACGGAGTTCCTGAAATACTACTTAAATCATGTAAATATGCTTTATCTGTCCCAATTCGTATTCTTTTTAACTGGTCTCTATCTAGTGGCATTTATCCATCTTTTTGGAAATTAAGCTATATTACTCCTATATTTAAATCTGGTTCTAAAAATACAGTATCAAACTACAGACCTATTTCCAAACTATCAGCATTACCCAAATTATTTGAAAAACTACTTGATAAAATTATATCTCAATCATTTAAACATTTATATTCCCCAAATCAACAAGGTTTCAGATCAGGGTGGTCTACTGATACCAACTTACTCTGTTTTTATTCAGACATATTGGAACTCGTTGAAAAAGGTTTGCAAGTGGATGTTATATATACTGACTTCCATAAGGCGTTTGACACTGTTAATATTGAAATTCTATTATTTAAATTAGAAAAGATTGGTATTTTCGGTAACCTATTAAACTGGTTTAATTCTTATCTGAATGATCGTTACCAACAAGTTAAAATAAATGGCTATTTATCATCCAAGTTCTTAGTCTCATCTGGTGTCCCACAAGGAGGGCATTTATCTCCATGGTTGTTTTTAGTATTTGTAATGGATATCGGTTCTTATTTTAAATATTGCCAGTTTAAATTGTTCGCTGATGATCTTAAGCTTTACATTACAATTACCAACGAAACTGATTGCCTTCTTCTTCAAAACGATTTAGACAATTTGACGAGGTGGTGTGAGGCTAACAAATTAAATCTTAATGTCTCCAAATGTTTAAAGTTTTCTTACTATCGAACTAAACATCGAATTAACTTTAATTATAAAATTAATAATTTTCCACTACCTGGGGCTGAACAGGTACTTGATCTTGGTATAAACTTCCAATACGACCTCACGTTTTCAAATCATATCAATCAAATCAGTTTAAAATCTATAAGAACTTTAGGATTTTTAATTACATCTACTTCATCCTTTAACGATGTACGCTGCCTAAAAATTCTCTACTGTGCCTTGGTTCGTCCGTTATTAGAATATGGATCAATTATATGGAGTCCTTATTCTATCTGTCACATTGAAAAATTAGAAAGAGTACAGAGAAGATTTTTACGCTTTATTGGTTATAAAAATAAAAACTTTAATGACAGCACCTTAAATACCTTAAATGAAATATCAAACAGTCTAAATCTCGATTCACTATATACACGTAGAAAAAATGCAGATATTTCCTTTCTTTCTAAATTATTAAATGGTTTAATAACCTGTTCCCCTTTATTAGAACGTATTCCTTTCCATGTACCCCAATATAACTCCAGAACATGCCCTTCTTTTCTTATAAAAACCCATAGAACAAATTATGGTCAAAATAACCCCTTTGAAAGAATTTTGAGATTGGGAAATGAGTCCGGTGTTGACTTCTTCTTTTAATTATAATTCAAACATACTCTAATTCAAATGAACTACTATTTATATATATTTTTTTTTTTTTTTTTTTTTTTGTATAAGTTTATCTATAATTAATTATGTAACTATTGTTATTCTTAAATCTTATATTTGTAATTTGTTATTTTTAAATTGTTACATTGTTAAAATTATTGTTATTACTTATATTATTATACTTATAATTATTGTTATACTTGAGCCTTACGGCGTTTATATTAATAAATAAAAAAAAAAAAAAAAAAAAAAAATATTTGTTATAATTCAAAAAGTATAAGTCGCAGATTTTTGAAATTTCTACCAGCTTTTAAGATTGGCAATTCCTTTATGACATATTTTTTTCAAAATATTATATTGATTTTTAAGCCACTTATAGGCATTTAAAATATTCGATTTTTTTACATTTTATTTTTATAAGCGTTTGAACAGCGAATATTGATATAAAAATACATGTAAAATATAATATAATGTATAATATTCTAGACTGACAAACTATGTCACTGTATGCAACTGCTAACCCATCCTAATTGAAAAATATATTTATCGTTTCAAAATAAAATATACATTTTACAATATTTATAAATAACAATGTATTATATCCTAGACAAACATATTAACTCCGTTCAGAATCGTTATTCGTATACAATGATAACTATTATTGCATTCAAATTTAACAAATCCATTGTAATAATGACCTATCCATAAACGAGGTGCACTCCACCCCCAACTGTACAGCAGAGCGAGGCCCATCCGGTTCTTTTTACAGTTTTTACTTGGCTTTTCGCCAGTTTTTCTTTACGCCTGGAAATACTATTGAGATTTTGGAAAAATTACCTCTTTATAGTACAACAATTTCGTTTCTAAAGAGTTCTTAGATAAAACTTTAAACCAGTATTTCTATCCGAAAAAATGTTTACAGAAAAATTTAAAAAAAAAAAAAAAATATATAAACATCATTGTAATTCATAAGATTCTTCACTTCAATCAGAATCTAAAATTGATCGTGTGATGAAACATTTTTGGATGCAGACGGATAATATGTTATACGTGCAATACAAATATAAAATCAAATTAAAAAATTTCAATTTAGGTGTGTTAAAGAGTTAAGTGTTAAATACTAAAGATTTTAGTACCTAATTGTTAAATTTTACGAGTTGCGTTACAGTGTTCCAACACCTTATCTTCAAATCGGCGTACACGAATTGCCTCCCGTGATTTTTTTTTTAAAAAGGTTACTCGAATTGCCTCCAGTGAGTTTTTTTTAAAAAGGTCTCTTATTTTAGGTAGTGACCTTTTTGCATAGGAATTGATTTCTATTTCGATTTTTTTTTTAATTTATGACAATTATACATATAGGTACACGACTACAGTTATAATCTTAAATAAAGTAGGTAATAAGTAAAAAGTTTTAATGTCAATATTAAGATTAATAAATAGTAGTATATAAAAAAAATAATTTATATTTTCTTCTTCTTCTTCTTCTTCTACTTCGCCTTCCTCCCAACTATTTGGGGTCGGCCACCCTTGTCCTACACCTCCACTTTACTCGGTCAATCACATCTCCTCTGCACACACCGACAGCCCTCATGTCATTCTCCAAAGTCTCCAACCATCTCTTTTTTGGTCTTCCTCTTCCTCTTTTCCCTTCAACGTCCATCTTCATAACCACTCTTACTGCATTCGTTTCCTCTCGCCTCATCACATGCCCAAACCATCTTAGCCTATTTTCTCTCATCTTGTCCACAATTGGCGCTACACCAACACTACCTCTCACGTATTCATTCCTTATTCTATCTTCTCTTGTCACTCCACTCAACATTCCACACAGCTTTTTCTTTTAATTTCTTTATAAACTCCTTCTCTTTGTTTCCTATTAATTTCCACCACCTAATTCTGATCTCCTTCCCTGTATTCCTTCTTTTGTTCATCTTTTTTCCACTACACCATACTTCCATTATCATCAACCTATGTTGTGTTATTACACTCTCTCCAGGAATGACTTTACAATCCTTTACTCTTTTTATATTGTCTCTCCTCCACATAAAATAATCAATCTGCGACCTATTTCTTCCACTCTTGTATGTTATATAATGCTCTTCTCTTTTCCTAAAATATGTATTGATTACTGCAAGCTCATACGATTCTGCAAAATCCAAAACTTTTTCTCCAGCCTCATTCCTCTCGCCAAAACCATACCCTCCATGCACTCTTTCATACCCTACCCTCTCACTCCCTACGTGACCATTCATATCACCACCAATCACAGCATCCTCATTTCCTGGTATTCCTTGCATCACCTCATCCATCTCTCGCCAAAACTCTTCCTTTTCACTTTCTTCACATCCTACTTGCGGTGCATACGCACTTATTACGTTTAATACTTTCTCCTCGAATACCAATTTTACCGTAATAATTCTATCACTTTTCCTTCCTACGTCGACTACCTTAATTTTCATCTCATCATCCAATATTACTCCAACGCCATTCCTAGTACTAGTCATACCTGAATATATTACCTTATAGCCCTCTCCTATTTCTTTTGCTTTCTCTCCTTTCCATTTAGTTTCCTGTACACAACAAATATTAACTTTCCTTCTCTTCAATACTTCTGCTAATTCTCTACTTCTGCCTGTCAACGTTCCAACATTCCACGTGCCTATTCTCACTTTAAATCTATCCCTCATACCTAGACTCAGATTTAACCCGGGGCGCAATGGTGATGTCCCAACACCGTTGACATTACCCGTGTTGGGTAGACCTGCACACATAACTGGTGGAACAGCTACCACACTGGCTGTCCGGGTGGTATCACACACTTCAACATTCAGGTCTCCTCCTCCTCTAGATATAATATTTCCTCTCACTTGTTGTCCCCGCGCACATCCGAGATGGGACAAACCGCCTAAGTATCGATAAGGACTCCTCATTTTATTTGACATAATTTTACACCGGCTGTCGACCTGACGCAACCACATTAGTCGCCCCTTACGACTGGCTGTGGAAACCGTGGAAATATTCTGACACCCCTTTCCACAGGGGATTATAAAAATGTTCGATAATAAATGAAAACCTGTTGAATGTCTGTTAACAACGCGGATTAAAATCGTATTTGTTTAAAAAAAATAATTTATATAAAAATAAAAAACAGTAAATAAATATCAATACGTTTAGGTATAATCAAAAATTTAAATAAGGCTTGTTGTATGTTTACGAGGTTTAGGTTTAAATTGATTTGCCAATACTTCTAAATATTGAAATTTCATTTTTGTTTAATTTATCGATTAAGTTATTAATAACATTTACTTTATTTCTAGTAGTTGCTCTAGTATCTCTATTGCTTTAGATAGTACCTACCTACCATAGGCGAAGATATGGGGGCTCGGGGGGGCTTAGCCCCCCTAAAAAGATCAAAATTATTAAATTTCGTAGTATAAAATATTAAAATAGGTACTTATTTTGCAACAATTGACATTTAAGCCCCCCCTAAAATTCAATCAAATCTCCACCTATGCTACCTACACGTCTTTGAACATTACGGAAGTCGATAAAATAATCGATAGTACATACCTACTCGTCAACTATCGATATATTAATTAGTAATCTAGGTATACTATGGGAGGCAATTCGAGTAGACAGTTTGGGTATACTCGAATTCCCTCCGAAAACACCCGAAGGCAATTTGAGTGAAAAAAGGTCACTACCTGACTTTGGGAGGCAATTCAAGTGTCACCCTTCAAATATATTATAAGCAATTTTTTACTCGTATATATCTCTTAAAGTTAAAATATTTAGTTAGCGTGAATAAAATTGACGAGTAACACTGGACATAGAATACTTCGACAGCGATGAAATTTAAATATAAATTTCATTTATATGTAACCAGTGTTGGGAATAGATAACTCAGCGTTTCCCAAATACCGGGTCGCGACCCACTACCGGGCCATAAAAAATTTAATACCGGGTCGCAAAATTTAATGAAATTCTCATATTAAATTTGTTATTTATCATTTTCGTTTGATAATTTAAACTTTTAAGTAAAAATAAATTCATTAATACGAATAACTATTATTTACAACATAAATAATAATTATTGAGATTATCAACTAGGCTTCATGAAAAACCCGAATAGTATGAC
The DNA here is from genome assembly GCA_034509805.1 of Sipha maydis. NCBI lineage: Eukaryota > Metazoa > Arthropoda > Insecta > Hemiptera > Aphididae > Sipha > Sipha maydis. The sequence goes on along the minus strand of JASXSY010002533.1, from coordinate 32,352 downwards.
ATTCGCCGTATCTATAAATACATTATAATAGTATTAAATGAATGACAAGCGTCGTTGGTTGTTACGGCACTAATCCGTTATCCGTTATCTACAAATGAATTACCGATATAGGCATATTATAGCGATGGCTAAATATTTATTTCAGTTTGAACCTTGGTGTCAAACGACGCACGTCTACGACGAGTTATTAAAATTGTAATACGTATACGCGTCTTATTTTCTCGCGTTTATTTATAATGGATAAGTGGTTAATAAAACCAAGTACCGGTTCCATAAGAAACACCAACCAAGAATCGAGTGATGTAAGTACAAGTTCTAATATTGGTTCTAATAAATGGTCGTCCGATGCGCAAAGTAATTCTCTTACGAAAAAAAAGGGGGCCTGGACTCGACAGTATTTTGAAAATTACATTCAATTTGGCTTTATCGAGGGCGATGATAACAAACCATTATGTGTAATATGTAATGCAGAACTTTCAAACGAGTCCATGAAGCCTTCGAAGTTGAAGAGGCATTTAGAATTGAAGCATCCTGAATACATAGAAAAGCCTATAGATTTTTTCATTAACAGGAGAAGACAATTAAAAAGTTCCAAAAAAAATATGACTTCAATGTTTTCACTTAGTCCTCAAACTGAAAACCTTGTATTGGCTTCTTATGAAATATCAAAATTAATTGCTGAAACGGGTTATCCACACACAATCGGTGAAAAATTAATACTTCCGGCAATGAAAATAATTTCATCTCGAATATGCGAAAAAAAACAGGAAAAACAAGTAAATTTGTTGGCGTTGTCGAATAACACGGTGAAGCGTAGAATTGTGGATATGGCAAATAACATCGAAGAAACAATAGTAGGCCACCTCAAATCGTGTTATTATTTTTCTTTACAAGTTGATGAAAGTACAGACGTGTCGGATAATGCTAATCTAATGTGTTTTGTAAGATATGATCTTGGAAATACTTCCCACGAAGAGTTATTGTTTTGTAAATCGCTGCCAACAAGAACAACAGCAGAAGAATTATTTAATTTAATCAATAGATATATTATTGAGAATGGCATTGAATGGAATAAATGTGTGGGATTCGTACTGGACTTTTTTCAAGAGTAAAAGCTGTAGCGCCGGAATGTGTATGGGTTCATTGTAGTATTCACAGAGAGGCATTAGCGGTCAAAAAAAATGCCATTGTCTTTAACTGAAACGATGCAAGAGTGTGTAAAATTTATAAATTGTATTAAATCTCGTCCACTAAACTCGAGAATATTTTCTGCTTTGTGCAAAGAAATGGGGAGTGATCATGAACATCTTCTTTTACACTGTGAGGTGCGATGGCTATCGAGAGGAAATGTCTTGAAAAGACTAATCGAATTGAAGGAAGAAGTTTCGGTATTCTTAGAACAAAATCCTCCAACATCTAAAGATGCAATATTTGAATTTAAAGACAGATTTCATGATGCTAATTGGTTAGTTAAGGTAGCCTACATTTGTGATGTGTTTGATTTTTTGAATAATTTAAATTTGGCACTTCAAGGTGAAAATGTGACAATATTTAAAGTGCAGGAGAAGGTGGAAGCTGCAACAAAAAAACTTAATTTGTGGTCAAGTCGCATAAAAACAGGAAATTACGAGGCTTTTACAATGCTGACAGCATTTCAAAAAGAGAATGACATAAGTTTCATGCCACACAATATATCAGCTCTTATTCAGGAACATTTGCAAGGACTGGAAACTAATCTAAAAGAATATTTTCCTCCAATTAACAGTAACAAAGAATGGATAAGAAACCCATTTTCAATCAATATTGAAACAACTTTTTCGGACTTAAATGTTGAATCATTAATTGAACTCTCGTGTGACACGGCACTCAAAGACATATATAAGGAACGGCCATTAATAGATTTTTGGTTATCTTGTCGTAAAGAGTACCCAGTTGTAGCAGAACAAGCGATAAAATTTCTAATGCTTTTTGTCACGACCTATAAGTTTGAAGCAGGATTTTCAACACTCGTGTTCCTGAAGAATAAATACAGGAATCGGTTGGAAGTTGAACCGGACTTAAGAATAAAATTAACGTCCATTCCAGGAAACTTGGAGTTCCTAGTTAAAAATAAACAGCTTCATACTTCTCACTGATAGTAGTCAATTAATATAATTAGTAACTGTATTATAATTATTACATTGTAGTTTCAAAATATAAATGAACGCTTTAATTTTATTAAAAAATTCTATGTAGATATTCAAATGTGTTTTATTTTGCCTTTTATTACACAATTATAAACGTAAAATATTTTGGTGGGTCACGAAGATGAAAAATATAAATTACCGGGCCAGCCCAAACAAAAGTTTGGGAAACGCTGAGATAACTAATAATTTATCTAGATAAAGATAAAGATGACTACACTAATTCTTATCTAGATACAGATAAAGATAGTTATACTAAATTTCATCTAGATAAAGATAAAAATAATTACATTTTTATCTAGATAAATATGAGATAATTTCATGTTTGATTTTGAAAATATTCAGGATACTACAGCCTACAGATATTAGGTAAAAAATTCATAATTAAAAACATTATAAAATAAATATCATTTTTTAAACTCATTTCAAACATTAATAAACATAAAATATAAAATAATTTTTTTTAAATAAACTTCATAAGAAGATTGTCATCTTGTCAGTTATTATCTGTGTCATAGGTATATGATGTACAGAAAAATGTAAAAATGAAAATATAGAAACATTTTAAATTTTCAAATTTTATTTTTATTCTATTTAAATAAATTATCTAGATTGGTACTGATAGATAACAAGATTTTTATCTAGATGAAGATAAAGATAACTGAGTATAAATTTATCTAGATAAGATAAAATATAAATAATTTTTATCTAGATAACTTATCTAGATACATTTATCTAGATATTTCCCAACACTGTATGTAACAATCTATTTAAATATTATAGAACATTAATCGATAAAATATTACGATCTGTTGCTAATTTAATAGTTAAAATCTTCACCAAAACTTTCATTCAATAACCATTTATAGTTAAAATTTTTCTTTAAAGCGTGCAAGGAGGTACCTACCTAATTATTAATACAACAATATTATATTTGTTATTTTCACCATGAATTAAACTATTTTTTAAACGTAATAACTGAACTGCAATAAAATATGTATACCAATCATTTTCTGGTAAACTTAAAGTTTTATAACTTTTTAGAAAACTAATAAAATTTAAACCTGTATTTTGAAACGTTTAAATTTTCGATGCCAAATATTTAGCAAGCAAATTTTTGTGGTCCACGAAAATCCACGATTCGTACATTAACATTAATCTTCAGCTTCCCTACAGTAGGTACTGTGGTTGTTACATGAATAATAATGTCTAACAAATTCTGAAACCTTTCAAACAAGTGCATAAAAATTACGCACCAAATGTTTGTATAAAAAAATCTTGAACATGGATGGGGTGAGAAGATATTTCAGGATAGTTATTATGAGATAAGAGAACCTGTTGCGCGTCGGCCGAACTGATAATAAACATGATAAATACGATGTTTAATGAATTTGAGTTTTAACTGTGCACTTGCTTGACTCTGTTCAAAACCAAACTGTTATTTGATTAATTTTATAGCAAAACTATGCATTGGTGACCAAAATCGTTTTAAACATAATGTTTGGAAGCGTTGTGAAACTCGACTGGCAAAGTTCTGCGGAGGGTGAAACTATTATGCAACATTTTTACAATCCACATACAAGTGGTAGAAAATTTTTCGGTAGGTGACTGACGTTTTTTAAATTATCGTTTCATTTGCATTCTATGTTTCGATGCGAATTACTTTAGTCAGATAACACATTGTATTGTAATTCTTATAATATGAGCGAGTATTGGAATTTGTTAGGTCTATTGGAACGACCAATACTGCCAAACATTGAAGAAGTGTCATACAAATTGTTTTTTGTCGGCAAAAGTGGAGCAGGAAAGTCATCTACAATTGCCAGATTTGCAGGCATAGTTAACTTTGATAGTGAGTATGTAGAAACCAGAGGTATACGCAAGAGCAATATTTATTGGCCTGTCAAAGTATGGGACAGAATTATACTATTCAGACTCCAATGTTGGGATGCTGGTGACAGAGACATTAAAAAGTTTGGACACATATTGCCAGTAAATAATATTTGAATTTTTAATCATTGAATGAATTTTAATTTTAATTTTTATAAAATTTGTTATTTATTTAATCATTTCAGGTGTGTAAAGAAGAAGCTGATGCTATTGTGTTTGTATTTTCATTCACCGACCCTAGTGGATTGTCTACTATTTCAACAAATCTGCCCACGTACATGAATGACAAAAGTAAACCAGCTCCAATTGTTATTGGTACAAAGTATGAATATTATTTTTTTTCAGGACAAATTTTTACAGTTTAATACTTATCATTATTTCAGGTATTGTTCGGGTGATTTCACAGCTAAAATTACAATTGATGACATAAAAGAATTTGAAAAAACACAAAAAATCACCATATTGAAAATAAATAAAACAGATACCAATTACGATTCAAAAGAGAATGAGCTTACAGCTTATTCATTAAATGTTATTTGTGAACAATTATGGATTAGAGATCAAAACTACATATTAAATCAAGAAATGAGATCTTCTCAGATTATATAAGTAGTACGTTATAAATATTATGATGACAGAATATTAGGATATTGATTTTACATACACCTATAATATAGGTGCCATGCACTATAAATCCTAATTTTTTTAGAAATTTCTTAAAGGAAGTGGGCCTAAATACACTATTGATCTAATGAGCACATATACTTTCTCTTACTATTCCTTTGGTCCATTTGAAAAAATCAAGTTTAACACTGGTGAAAAAGTAAGCTGTATCATTTGTTAATACAATATGAATAGGATTCAGCACTATTCTTGTTTATATGTTGTACTTTGAACAATTTTTATCTTCTAGGCGGCTTAGGGATCTTAAAGTACAATTGCTGTTATTATTTTACTTATTTCATGAGTCTCTATCATAAATATCGTCTGGGTTCTTCCTTCCGTTACTCGTTTTATTAATTTTTAAAACTATTCTCCAAATATGACCAAACTATTCTAGCCATTTAATTCTACTGTAAACTGTAATAGTATTTTTTTGCCTAAGTCATTAATTTTTATTTGTTTAAATGCTTTATTTTTGTTATTTAACTGAATAATTTGAAATAATTAAATTGTTAAAAAAAAAATAATAATTCTAGCCTAAATAAATATTATCTAATTTTTTGAAATGTATTAATAACTAAAATATCAAAATTCAATTACAACATTTTTATTATGTTTCCAAAGAAAAATATTGTACTTAGGTAGTTAGTAATTAAAATCTTTTACCATATTAAATGAGCAAAAATTTTAAAAACTATTTCAGGATGTCAAGTGTTATGGAATGGTTCAGTATTTTATAGAACAGGACTATTTACAATTTAAATCAGATATACACCATAGTATCACAAAAAATATAGTCATATAGGAATAACTCATGGGCAACTTCAAAAAGAAATCGTTAAGGGGGGGGGGGTCCACCAAAAACAAATAAATATAAGTCTCCCAGATTGTGCAAATACTGAACAGAATACAACAAGTAAGAACAATAATAATATTTTTATAAAAAAAGAAATAACATTTAAGTATAAGTAAAGACAACTGAAAGTGAAGGTTAAGTGAATGGAATGATGCTTTTGACATAAAAATATCAACATTTCATTTTCAATGTAATTAGATTAATAATAAACAAAAAAAAAAATAATAATAATAATAACCCTAAGGTAAATAATTATTTGAAAGTATTTTATATTTCTGCAATTTTCTTCTTGTGTAGTTCATATAAACTAGAAAATCAGTATCTATTAGGTATTTATATTCATGTACAAGTGAATACATTTTTTTTTTTTTTGAGATTTAAATCGGGTTGTTTTAAAATTAAAACTATAAATCACTAAATGTTCTCTTTCAAAATATGAACAAATTAGTTCATTCAAGTTGTTATTGAAAAAAAAAATTAAAATATAATGATCAGAATACATTTCAATAGATTCTAATTACTTAAGTTATATACTTAAAAAGTTTTGTTTAAAATAAAACTAAAATTTTAACATATGTTTGAGAATAAATATACATTTACTAGTTTATCAATTTGTTGTTCATAATATATTAATATATAAAATAAATTATTATAACGGTTATTATTGTAACATATGAAGTATAAATTAAATAGAAAATATCAAAATATGTAATTTTTGGTACACATTTTAAGATTATATAATACTTGTTTCAACATCATTTGGAATGGGTGTTAAGAAACACATTAATTGCAAATGCATCCGAGTTTTGAACTGCTCTAAACATTTCATGACATAACTATGAGAACATAAAAAAAAATAAATAAATATTAATAGTATTTAACATTACACAAATATTTAGTAAATAATATAAGTGCTGTACCTAAAACTTGGTCAAGAAAAAATGATCATGTAAATATAGTTTAAATATTAACAATAAATTCATAAACACATTACACATGTGTGTCAATAATTAAAATTCAACCATGAATAAAATCCTAACTACAACATAGATAAAAAAGTAACAAAAAAATTTACTTTTCATCATTTTCTGTTTTAAATGGGGGTATAGCATCTGTAGCGTCACAAAAAAAATCCCTGTAAAAATAAAATTAATAGTTGCAGTATAATAGTAGACTGTATTTATTGGTTTATTGCTTGAATAAATTACTTTGAATTTGGTGTAAAATAATTTGATAAAGTAAATGTCAAGGCCATCAAATCCAATTTAGCTTGCATGGCACCATTATCACTAAAATGTGTAACACAATTCATGAGACGTGACATTTCTTCTGATATAGTAATCACAATAGCTGACAATACAGCATACATTAAATCTGGCATGATAGTTTGGACCTTAAATAATTATTGGCAGTAATAGAGAATAATTCATAAATTAACAAGTTTTAATCAAACCTCAGAGTGTAAAGCAATCAAATTGGTGATAATTTCTTTGGCATATGGTCTCACATCTTTTGGAGGTAAAAGTGAAGGCGAGTCCCATTCAAAACTACCCACGTACATGGATGGTTCAATTGTTCCAACTAAGGGATCACTTTTAGTTTCAATATAAGTTTCAAGCAATTTACTTTCAGTGTTTTCAAGCAATTCAGATGCTCGAGCCACTACAGCATCAATAGTTGGGAAACCATTGTCTTCAAATTCTTTTTTAAATTTTGGAAGCATGACATTTCTTGTATACTGACTGTTACTTATTGTTACTAAAAGTTTTTGTTCCCAAACCTAAATTATTTCATTTATCCTGAATTATTAATATTGTTGACAAAGTTTAAAAATTGTATATATAATAATAATAAATAATATAGTTAGTGAATAAAAAAAGATGAAAGTGTACAATTATTGTTATAAAAAAGAAAAAAAATGGAGCATTTAAAAGGCTTCATAAAAATACATTGTTTTAACATCATATTAACATAAAAATGTTTTATAATTTTATTTTACTCTCTACTACATACACTATTGTGGGTTACTGTAAGTTTAGGACATACTATATGGAAGCATGGAATTATTGTTAAATTACTATGGGGTTGTCAATCTAGAAAATAATAATACCAAAAGTAGCTAAACAGTAGGAATAGGATAACAAAAGTTAACAAAAAGGTTAGACGGAATATCATGCCACACTATGTCCATAAAATAAAAACAATTATGATAGTACAAAACTTTAATTCTAATTTAAAAATGTTTGAATGTTATGAAAACATATTAAAATACTTTAACTTAATTGACTTACCAATTCATTTTGTAATTTAAACCTTGTAACTGAAGATCCACCTAGAGACATTATTGTTGTAGATGAACAATTAGTATCAGCATTTAATCCCACTTGTTCTAATACCTTTAAAGTTAAAATTAATATGTCATTTTTAAACATGAAATATATTTATAGCAGCATAATTTTATACCTGTGAAAAATTCCAAAAACATTTGTGAACTAATAGTTGCAATTCGTTTTTAGCAGTATCATTATCAACAAGTGCAGTTTCTCTACGCTCATTGCGTATAACATATTCTTTGGCTAAATTCATTGCTTCCATTATGATTTTGTAGAAATCATTTGGCTATGGAAATGCATTGAATAATATGGTATTTTTAAACAATGTAAATCATAAAAAATTTAAATCACCAATTGCGATATAGTTCCTTGTTTTGAATGAAAATCTAACTTCCATGCTTCAGTAGTTTTAAGCTGTAAAATTTGCTCAGATGCTTGTTTGAATAAAATATGTAAGCAATGTAATCTGATTAAAACAATTCAATACAAATGTAATGAAGTTCAACAAATTTTAAATAATAAATATCAAACCTTAGATCAAATATAACACTAGAAATTTTATTTAAAGCCTCATTGGGAAGATCTAAGGCCATTAAAACTGCAAATACTGATCGGATTTGTTTTAGGCAATGTGGTAACCAAATGATTGGCACTGGAGAAAATGTACTAGTTGTAGTCGTAGGTAACATAATTGTTCTATATATATCAGATACAGTTACAATTATGTCTAAAATCATTTCCTAAAGGGATAAAAAAGGAATATAATTTTCACTATAATAGTTAGAATAGTATTATAATGGGACATACTTTGAAATCAAATTCGTGACTGCAATCTGGCTTTATAGCTAAGTCACCAACAAAGTAATTTTGTCCAAGTTTCCATAAGTCAGGAAAATAATCTGATATAACAGTGGCTATTTCATCGATACACAATACTTTTTTTGGTTCAGTGTTCTAAAAAATATTTTTTTTCATAAAACCACACAATTAACTAAATATGGCATAGCATACTTGGGGCTCAATCTGCTGTGATAAGCTAATATTTCTTTTATGCTTGTTGTGAGGATGTCTATTATTCTTATCTAAAATTTACAGTAGTAGAATTAAAATAAATATATTATTGTATAATATTCAAATTATTTTTGATACTTTGATGTATAATAAATGTATTTATTCACAACCATTTTAATCAGACTAGAAGGCTAGAATCTAAAAATAAATCATCATACATATGAAAATATAGATACTCCTAATAAATATAAAGTACTCATACACTTTTTAAAAGACAAGAAAGCAAATAGCACACATTTCAACTTTAATTTGAGTAGTTATTAAAAATATTTACTACAGAATCAATCTCATTGAAATTGTAAAAGAAATAGGCTTTACCATAAGACAAGAGTAAGATATAAAACATCAAAAAAATCGAAATACCACTCTTTAATTATTATTTTTCGTCAATCTTGCTCTCATATTTAACAATAAAGAAATATTTAACATAATTTTTTACTAAACATAAAAACCAAAGTAGAAAAATATTATAAACGTCACAAACAACTGTCAGATTAATCGTCACACCAAAACCTACTATAAATTTATTACTAAAAATCGTATTTTCCTTGCTGTGTTAAATTTGATAATGGAATCCACAGTAATACAATTTGCACCAAGTCACTCAAATTACCAGAAAAATGTGCTCTCTGCAACAGCAATCTTCCTACAAACTACAATAGCTATGTTATTTACAAAGAGCTGTAGCAACATCATCATCTACCAAACGACTCAAGACATAACAATCAATTAATTAGTAAACCTACCCATTAACCAGCCAATATCACAATCAATGACACAAATTCCAGGAATTAAATCAAACCACTTATATACAGAAGCAACAGTTGCTATAGGCACAATACTAACCCACCTCTCCATCCATAACCATACATATCCAGAAGAGATTATAAATGTACTAACTAAAATTTTAGAAGACTTCAAATGTATTTATTATAAATAATTCTATTTCATACTTATTGATCAATAATCCGTAATATTAATTATGTACATTATTAAGAGCTTTTTTCTAACAAAATATTATAAATAAATTTAAAATTTAAAACTTAAAAAATATGGTTTTAAAAAATAATTAACTTACTAGGAGTTTCATTTTCTTGTTCTTCGGTTATAAATTGTTGATAACTAACTTTTATTCTATCAATAATATATTGCTTCATGTGAATTATTGCTTCCCAACCAGGATCACCATTATCATTCAGAGCAACTAAATTTCTACAAATATAAAATGTATATTTTAATTTTTTTTCTGTTTTAATAAATATTACTATAATTATAGACTATATAAAGATAATATTCATACATTGAAATGAAATTGTAATTTAAAATTATACGTTTAAGTCGGAACTTTAAACTTTTTTTTAAATATGAATCTAAGTAAGTATTATACTTAAGTATAAAATAATTATTTAAAAAAAAACTGAGTTTGATTTAAGACAATGAAAAACATTAATTATAATCTAAAGTTTAATATTAGGGTACTTTACATACATTTGTTATAATTTAAATTACCTTATAATTTTCTTCTGTTGTTTCAGAGTTGTAGGCATTTGATGAAGCTTCGACTTCAAATTCATTCTGATGTTTATTATTTTAGTTTCAACTTCTTCCAATATTTTTTTGAAAACCTTTATTAATTGTTGATTTATTACATTTAAAAATATTTTTAATAAGATATTATATATTACAATTACTTACAGAAACTTCAGTTTTTCCAAATAAATTCAAAGCCCTTGCATAATCATTAATTATAACATCTACATCTTCATTTTTAATGTTACGATCAATGTTTATTGGTAATTGAAATAAAAATTTATATCTAGTCATTACAGCTAATGCATTTCTAGTAGCTTCAGCTTTTTCTCTTCTACTTAAAACTCCATGGAATAAATTAGTAGCTTCTTTTAAAGATTCTGTAATAACATTTATTAAATTGATAAATAAAAACTAATAAGAGCTATATTTTATATTTACGATTTATTGCTTCTTCAACTCTAAAAAGAGTTTCATTATTTTTTTCAAAATCAGCTTCATAACTTTGTTTTAATGAAAAAAGAGTGTCTAATTGTTCCATAACTGATCCAACATTATCCTATTAAATCATAATGAACATATTATTAAATAAACTTTTTAACATTTTTTTAAATTACTTACTTTTAAAAAAGATAGCTGTCCTTCATTTTGTGAATCTACTTTTCTTTTTAAATATGATAAACCTACTCTTAAATCATCGAAAGATGTTCCGTGATGGTGTTCAAGTAAAAACCACGCAGGTTCAAAATTTTCTGACAACAGATCACCAGAACCATCCGGAAATAATTCAGTTAGTTCATTTTCAGGGAATTTCCTTTATTCAGTAATGAGAACAGATTGTAATCAACACATTGGTATGATGGTTTAAATAGTTAATAAAAAAAGTACATACTCATCTCCTTCAACAGATAGACCCAGTGGATCATCTAATTGGAATATGGTGACCGAACTATTTTGCCTGCCCCAGTTTAGCGGTGCTTCTTCTACCCAAACTGCGCTCTCTTTTAAAGGACCAATTGTTTCATGGTAGCCACGAAACTGTACTGTACTGGTACCAATACCTCCAGATTTTGTGATCAAAATTATATCACCACGTCCTTTTCCTGGTCCAGATCGTGCGATGATTTTATTTGGGGATTTCCATTCAGCCGAAAGCATACATTCACAATCACATATTTTTAAGCCTGTAAATCCAGTACTATTGTCAAAAAATTTTTAAAGATTATTTTAACGTATTACTTGTTAAATCGTTAGGATTGATTCCTAAATATTCTCCTCTGATTGTCACTCTTGTTCCAGGTGGTCCTTCTTTTGGAGAAATACCAGTCACAACAGGGCTTTTAGCCATCTGTAAACAACTGGTTGATTTTTCCACTGATTTAAAATTCGATTCGGTGACTATTTAAACGAGTTAAAATGGAAATTCATTGAATATTTTCAAATATTGAAAATTAACCTTATCAAATCAGATTTTTATCAAATTATCTATGTTATCATAAAATATTTTAATTTCGTTTATCAGCGGCTTGCACATGTGCTATGTACATATTAAATTATCAAAAAGTTTCGGTTTTACGATATAAATTCTATTAACTGTTATATCGTCAGATTTTGTGACTGATTCTTGAAATTAAAATTTTTAACTATTTTTATTGTGATATTAATTTCAAACGGAAATCATTTTTTTAGTAAACTATTATGAAAATCTAAAACTTTTAGTTTACCAAAATTTTAAGATGTTAAACGTAAGGTATTTTATTAGATCACCATTATTAACACATTTTCCAATTTTTCAGTGAGTACACTTAGTTATATTTGTTGTTGTTAATTATTATATAGAACTATATATATATTATTATATACCTATATAACTATATATAGTCTTCATAATTTTCATCCAATTACAATGTATAATGATATAAAATCTGACCAATTAGTTTCAGACAGCATATTAAAATAATATGTCCACAATTCTCTACTATTCAATCAGAATATCAAGTTTCTGAGGAAGGTAAGATTTTAAAAATTTCGAATTGATAACATGTTATGACTATTAGTCCATAAAATACAATTAATTTTTTTTCAAGACATAAATAAGTTAAAACGAAAGTTTTCATCACCACGTAATATTATTTCCAATTATTACAAACAAGTTGAAAGAACTCAGGACATAAAGACAGGTCTTCATTTTGGATTTCACAAGAACAACAAGAATTTATGGGGTTGCAAACTAAGTGTTCAATGGCCCAATTCAATGGTTTTCTCTTGCATGGCTACTACTAAAGTTAAAGCTGCAGAAACTGTAGCTTTAAATGCTATCAAATGGTTGCAAGTAAGATAATCATTATAAGTAACAGAGAAAAAAATTAAAAAAAAAAAATTGCTTGGTTATTTTTTATTTTATCATTACAAAAAAAGAAAGTCAGCCTATTTTTTAGTTTCTATTATTCATTAATTTCTGTCACTAGTCTAAGACATCAAATATAATATTTTAAATAACTATTAATTGTATTTTAACTAATTTAAAAATGATATACTTTTTTAATACTTTTTTAGGATATTGAAAAACTTGATCACCAAGGCAAACCAATAATAACAGCAAAACAACGGATAGCTGCAGCTTCAACTCCAATTGCTTCAATAGATCTGAGTGAAAAAAATGTTAGATTAATTGAAAAACTAGTTCAAACATACAATTTGGTTAGTAAGCTTTAGATTTATAAATATTTACATTAATAATTTTTCATTTTAACTAATGTTAGGCGTATAGTTAAGCAGAGGCTAATGAAGACCATAAATTGTAAAGGCCCTTGACAAACCCATCCTCTTATTTAATGTAATGAAAATAAAAAAATAAAATCATTATAATTATTATAGACTTTGACTATTGAATGATTTTTCTTATACTCATGAAGATTTTTTATTATATTAGTCTTATTTTTCTTCTCCCTTGCCTTTCTTCCAACTATTTAGGGTTAGCCACTTTAGTCCTAAACCTCTACTTATTTCAATTTTCTATATCTTCTACATATACACCATTAGCCAATTATAAAAAAAATAAATAATTAAAAGCTTAGTCTGAATTATTATATTTTTAAAGTTATTTTTAAGTATATTTATTTATTTAGATAATTTAAATAATTTTTTATTTACATTTATAAAAAAAATTATAAGCATAATTTATCTTTATAATGCTATGGTAAAGTATAATTAAATATGAGTAAACTGAAGTAAAATAATATTTAAAAGATAACACTATATTATTATTTATAAATAAGTTAAGATTAATATAAAACATCTTTATGATTATTAGAAAATCTTTCAATAAATATTTCCAAATTAAGAGTCAAAGTCTATAATAGTTATAAATAATATTTATAAATAAATTATAAATAATAATAATCTTCTATTAAAATTAATTATTTCTATATAAAATGACTAATTTTTCTCAATGTATTTTTCCTTTTGTTTTTTTACATTTGGTTGTAGTTTTATTTTATCATACTCAGTTGCGATTTTATTTTACCTTATTCAGTCACAATTTTACTAAATTTGTATATACTTGATGATGAACCATTTAATTAGAAACAGTATTTTAAAAATATAATATTAGTCCAGGCTAAGCTATTATTTATTTTTATAATATAATATTTAATGTATGAGCCAAAAAAAAATTAGCCTACTTAAAATATATTTCCTGACTATATGCCTAACTAATGTACCAAAAAATAACAAATAGTAAAAACATTTTGTTTATTGAAAATATTTTATTAAAGTATAAATACATTATTGATTATTATTTATTGTAGGAAATTCAACCATTAATTCACAAAGAAAAACAATTATTGACTGAAGTAGATTTTCATGATGGTAAATTGTACTTAATTTTATTGATTTATGTAATTACTAATAATTTTTAAATTTTTAGATACAATTGATTATTTGTTATCTTCGCCTTCGCCTACTGACTATTCAAAACGAAACAAACTTCTATGTGATAGATCCATGCAAAAAGTTTCTGGATTAGTCAAATTACCCATTGATGAATATGAGTAAGTTTCATACAAATATTTATACTTAATATTTCACATTTTTATTTAAACTATATAATAATTAGGGAAAATATACTTGAAATGATTGAGAATAATCAAGTAACTATTATAAAAGGAGAACCTGGGTGTGGGAAAAGTACAAGAGTACCAAATTTTATAATGAAAAAATGGAGTCAAGTTGGAAAAGGTGGTGAATGTAATGTTTATGTTACACAGCCAAGACGAATCAGTGCATTAACTCTTGCTCATCGAGTTGCTAATGAACGTTCAGAAGAAGTATATTATAGAATGAAAATTATTTTACAATTTTATTTATTAATTGTTTACTTTTATTTTATAGTTAGGTGATGTGATTGGTTATCAAGTTCGTTTAAAACAGATTTTACCAAAAAAACCAGGTTCTATAGTCTTTGCATCTAGTGGAATATTGCTTCAAAAATTACAGAGTGATCCTGCACTTAAAGAATTTTCCCATGTTATTATTGATGAAGCTCATGAACAAGATATAAACACTGAAATATTACTAATGCTTACAAAGAATGCGTTGGAGTTAAATGAGAATTTGAAATTAGTTATAATGAGTGCCACGTTGAATGCTGAACATTTCCAGAATTATTATGGTCAATCAGCTGCATCTATTTCAATACCAGGTTTTACTTATCCAGTGAAAACTCAATTTTTATCTGTAAATTGTATTAATTGTTATTAAATTTAAATTTCAACATTAATATTTTATGTTAAATTTTAGAATGAACTAGCAAAAGAATGGGGTACTCATAATACAACAGTTGAAATAAATAATGTTCCTTTTTGGAATCCACAGTTAGTAGCAAATGCAATAAAATGGATACATAAGAATAAGCCACCTGGAGCTATATTGTGTTTTGTATCTGGTTGGCAAGATATAATTGACGTGAGTATAATTTAGTTTGGATGTTACTAACATAATCTTTTTTCTTATATGAAATATATATTTTTAATAGGTAAATAAACTCATACAGCATGGATATAATAATTTTGATATAATGTTTGCTCATTCTAAATTAACACCTGAAAAGCAAGTAGAAATCATGAAACCTGCAAGAAATGGAAGAAGAAAAATTGTGTTAGCTACAAATATTGCTGAAACCAGTATTACAATTAATGATGTAGTATATGTTATTGATACTGGCATGCAAAATGTGTCTAGGTAAGTTAATTATTTTATTTTACTTACAATATTTAATTTTAACATATAATTAAAATAACTGAATGTTAATCATTAGTCTGTATTTTTTTTAATTTTTTTTTTTTTGATGATGTTAAATTTTATATAATATTTTTTACATTTATTATTTAATTATTTGAAGTATTAAAATGCTTTATACTGATTAATAATTTTTAATGTTATAATTAATAATTTTGTAGTTGGAACGCTGAGAAAGGTATTAAATTATTAGATCGTAGTTGGGTCTCTCAAGCTAATGCAATACAAAGAAGAGGTCGTGCGGGAAGAACCCAGCCAGGAGAATGTTACCATTTATATACAATAGATCGTTTTAACAAATGTTTTAAATATCCTGTACCAGAAATTCAATTAACTCCTCTTGAACATACAGTCCTAAATCTAAAAGTAATTATATAACTAATACATTATAATGTATTTGAATTTGGTATTTTTGTTGGTTAAAATATGTTAAATACACATTTGATTTGTTCATTTTGATTTTTTCCCAAATATTTGTGTGAAAAATAATTTTATGAAAATACTTGGTACTTCATAAAATATTTAACAGTCTTTAAGTAATGTAATAGATTTGTATTATAAATTTAAAATTTAAATGATAATTTAAGTCTGCTATTTAAAAAATCTATGTATTTAACATTTTTTATTTTTTTTTTATGTTCAGAATATAAAAGTCGCAAATTTAATTTGTGGTTTTTAATATTCTTCATCTTCTAAGCAAGGGCATAATTACATGTTTCCCTCACATAGGCCTGGGGAAAATTGCTGCTCTAAATAACTAAAATAATAAACTGCACTAACAGTATTTTCATTTGATTACTTACTATATTTTATATATTAAATAGGTTAGTATGTAAAACAAATTTTATTTAAATACTAAAACAATTTCTTAAGATTTAAAACATTTTTATTAATAATTAATAACAAAATACATTCTTCATATTTTCCACTGTAAGTACATGCTTATAGTACTTACATTTAAATACATTACTGAATATAAGTATATTCTTTGGAGAATGACATGAGGGCTGTCGGTGTGTGCAGAGGATATGTGATTGACCGAGTAAAGTGGAGGTGTAGGATAAGGGTGACCGACCCCAAATAGTTGGGAGGAAGGCGAGGCAAAAGAAGAAGACTGAATATAAGTATAATTTAATTCATACTGAAGGTTATTCTATGAAAATATTTTATGTTATCTTTTAATGTTGAACATACTGTATTAAAAATATAATATTTATATTGAGTCTTATATTATATATCTTTATATTAATTAATATTATATAGATACATAGTCAAGACAAGGCAAGGACCGTACTATCTAAGCTTCTAAATCCACCTAATTTTGAAACTGTGGATAGTGCCGTTTCAGAATTACAACTTCTTGGTGCATTAGACAAAGAAGAGAAATTGACAGCATTGGGCAAAAGAATAGCCGCATTTCCATTTGATCCTTGTCTTTCAAAAGCTTTAGTTAATTCAGTATTTTTCAAGTATACAGTTATTTTTTATTTTTCTATAATTTAGTTTTGTTGTATGTTACATTAATATTAATTTTTAGGTGTTTAGATTCTACGCTAACTATTATAACTTACTTATCAAGCAATGTAAATATATTCAAAGAAACTACACCTGCTGAATCAAGAATGATAAAAAAAAATTACTCATCATGTAGTGATCATTTGGCTGTGGCAAAAATATTTTCTGAATGGAAAACTACTCGAGATCGTTATTCAAATGATTCCAATTATTACTCAGATAATCCTTCATTATCTAATAACAGCCTAATAATGATGTATAGTAAGTATTATATTAATTATTCAGGTTGTATAAGTTTATCAATTATTGGACTAATTTAAAATTCTTACAGGGTTAAAAAATTTATTTGCACAACATTTGTATAACAGTATGCTTATTGAAGATAAAGACATAGACAATCTAAACTTAAATTCAGAAAAATCTTTAGATCAACTTTTACCAGCCGTATTAATTTCAGGATTTGGTAATTTAGTATTCAAACAATCATTTATGCGACGAAATGGATGTATAGATTCATCTTTTATTAATGAGTATGAATGTTTCTATAAATATTAAGAACTATTTTTATTTATAATAACTTTTGTTGTTTTATGTTTTAGTACTGGCATAAAAGTTGTATTACATTCAGAAAGTGTAAATTATAATAAAAATGAGGAAAATGAATTATTAACTTACTTTAGAGAAGGTAAAAATCTTGATCATAATGCGGTTATGCTTAATAAATCTTCATATGTTCATCCATTATTGGCTATTCTGTTTTTTAATGGCCAAGCATATTTTAAACATGTAAGTTAATTATTTAAATATTTTACTTACATTATTATTAATTACTGAAATTTTTATTTAAATACATATACTTCGCAGGATGGACAAAATAATTGTTTGATATACATAAAAAATGGAAAACGTATAAATATTTCTTGTTCAAAAGGGTAAGTACTAATTATTTAGGAATTTATAAGTTCTACCTTATATTTTAAATAATTCATTATTAGTTTTCACTATTAATTATGAATATTACTATTATTAATCGTATAACTTTTATTCAATGTATTATGATTTTCCTGATGTTCATCAAAATATAATTGTACTTATCCAGAAATAAAATAACTTTTCTTAAATTCATCTTATCAATTCTATGTTAACAGTCAATTTATAAATGAATAAGGTTATTTTGATTAATTTTTAAATAAAAGAAAATATAAAACTTAATACCCAAGTTTTGTATGTATCGTTTTGTGTGTTTTTTTTAAGTGCTTGTATAAAAATTGTTAAGTTTAAAAAATTCTTAATATATAATAATATATTATATTATTATTTATATTATGATTTTCTTTTTTATTTTATTTGTTTAACTTTTATTTAAAAATTATTTCTGAAATTCTTTTACAACAATTTCCTTTTTAATATGATAAGATAATATAAATTTAATAATCGTATTTGTTTTACTAATACAAATATTTTTTAATTAGAACTATATGTCTAGAAATTGTCTTCCTTTTTTTTAGTGATTGGCAAAATATATTGGCGCTGAGAAATGTTATGAGGAGTTATATTAATTTTCTTTTGGAAACATATGGGCATAATGAACCCAATGATGTAATTATGAACTTCCGTGATTCTTTATGTTCTGTTTTGTGTAAACTTATTGAAAAGTAAATGTCTGTTCTTACTTTATAGTTTTATGTTATTAACTAGTAGATTACTACATTATAAAAAATGTTATTTACCCATTAAGATTACAATTTTACTACATTTATAGTATAAATTGTTTATATGTTGTAATTTAATGTTGTATATTTTTCCAGTGTACTAAATATTATAAAATTTGTACACAAACAAGTTTATTATAAAATATTTTGCTTACAAAATGTAATAACATTTAAAATTAAGACTGAATGTGAGTTATTTACAGTTTGTATTGTTATATGTTAAGTACTCTTTACCGTATTTATTATAATTTATTGATGTAGTTTTATGATTTTGATTCCTTTGAATACCTATTTCTTTTTTGTATGTTTTCCAGACCTTACTTGCATGTGTATTTAAATTTATTTTATTTTTATTTTTATTTTTTTATATATATATATTTAAAATTATGTAAGAAACAATAATCAAAAAAAAAAAAAAAAATTAGTTATGAAACTCAGGAGTTACAATATGTGGGGGGATTACGTATATCCCACCGTGCATACTAAGCTCATATTTACTCACACACTGTGCCTGTTCGTATAATAAATTTAAGGATTCGATTATTTTATTTTTATTTCGTGTAGATTGAATCATTGGTATCTATACATTCCTACTATTAACTATGATAAACAGCATATAAAAACTTTATAAGCAAGTTCTTCATTTTCTCTTCAATATTTTGTTAAATAGGAGGAAAAAGTGTACGGTGGTTATTTTTAACATATTTATTATTTGTTATTTCATTTTGATTTATTCTACGACTGAATTGTGTTTTTTTTTCGGAATTGGTAAAATAAATGATCTATTTTCTTCAATGTTAAAAATTTCAACATCTTCTCCGTTACTGAAAAACTAGACGATTCAACTACAACAAATTGTGGACAGGTTGGAACAGAAAGCTCTGGGAAATATGTATCATCATCGTCCGAGTTGTCCAATGATGAAATAATGTCGTCATCAGATGGTAAATCTTCAATAATAATGTCATTTATTTCACTTTCTTTTACCAATCGAGACATATTTAAATAAAATCACCCGTTCTTTTAAAACTACAAACACATAAAACACTATTATATGAACAAAACTCGCGGGTATACCGATTACGACGTCGAAACACGTACATCACCCCAGCCCAACCATATTGGAATTTTTGAAAATTTACTTCACCAAGATTTAGTATGAAATTTGTATGAATTTGTACGAATAGCAGAACAACTATCAAATGGTTCGAATGGGGCGGACTATCGAATAATTCGATAGTTTTATTCGATAGTGCCCATCACTAAAAAGTATTAATTTTATATTGATAATCATTTTCATTTTAGTCGTGACTGTCTTGACTATGAGTGTGTAATATTTGAATAATTTTATGTTAAGCACTTCCAAGTAGTGATTTTTAATACAATTGTTTAGTATTTGTTCTTGTTTTAATATTTTATTCCATTTTTTAATTTGTTAAAAATTTAAAATGAGAGGCTGAAAACCCATGATCCATCCTGATGACATTATAAGTGATATACTTAAATTTAAAGAGAGAGTTTTACTCTAACTTGAAAACCAAAAATTGCTACAACTTGAAATTTTCACTAAATCTTTATATTGACGTTTTCTATACATGGTTAAGTTTTCAAAGTATTTTGACATATTTTGACTTATTTATAGACAATTTAAATTTTCGATTTTTGTTTTTAAACATCTATAAAATTTAATTGGCAAACCGAAAACTCTTGAAAATGTAATATAAAGTTTATAATAAGTTAAACTTATCGTAACTAAAAAATATCGGTGATCGGTATACTCAAATTTTTTTATAAGCCGTTAATGCTCAAATTTGTATAAAATGTGTAAAAATCACGATAATTTGCAAGTTATTTTGTAGATAAAAATTCATAAAATTTTTTCTGTTCATACTTAAGGTTCAAAATTTTAACACTAGGTTATCTATAAGCTACTCTTCAAAAATCTTTTAAAAAATTTTTACCGGACTTATAGGAAAAAAGCCACGAAAAATTAAAAACGCTGAAATTTCCCTTATGTTGGGGCAGGGGTCACGGCGTTTTCAAACTTAATGAAATCACCGCCGAAGTATTATCGCACAAATTCTGAAAATGGTCGTACAAATTCATACAAATTACGTACTAAAATATGGCATTGAAAAAAAATCGAAAACGCTAAAATTTCCCTTTAGGTTGGGCTAGGGTGACGTCACTCCAGCCCGACCTATGGTTTTTGTTAGATAACGGGAAAACTAAAATAGTACAAATTCTGAAAATGGTCGTACAAATTCATACAAATTTCATACTAAATCTTGGTGAAGTAAATATTCAAAAATTCCAATATGGTTGGGCTGGGGTGATGTACGTCCACAAAACGTTTATTGAGTCAGTAATACTAGAGTAGTACTACAGTACTACTGACGTGACTAACACTTATTGCACGGGGGGACATATAATGGATACTCATTGGAAATCCTATTAAACATGAATTATGTTTAAATTCAATTTTTGACTTACTCAAACATGGTCAATTTAGTAAATAAAATGAAAATTTTAAGAGTAATAATTTTTTCAAGAAAATATTCATTCCGAATATATAGAAAAAATATAGTAAAAAATATAGAGATATTTTGTATTACCTTGATCATGTTCTCACTGTATACGTATTTTAAGTGAATAACTTTATTTTGTTTTATATAAAATTGAAAGGAATATGAATAAAATTCAGAAAAAAAAATGAAAAACTATTCTATTAAAAGGGAGTTTAAAGGAATTGATTATGTAAATGAATGAATTTATGAGTATGAATAAAATGATGAGAATTAAATTTTTATGATTTAGATAATATTGAAAGTGTTTGCAAAAATATCAGAAAAAAATTAGAAAGGGTCCATGGTTTACCACAAGAAAAGAGATGGCTGAACATGAAAAAAAAATTCAGTTTTAGAAATATACATTATATATCTTATATATTTAAAAATTATATAATGTACCTATTTTAATTTTAAAACTGAATTTTTTTTTAAACTTATACTACTCTATTAAAAGGGAGATTAAAGAAATTGATTAAGTTAATGAAATAAATAAAGAGTTTTAATAAATTTAAGTTAATTTAAATTTTATGTTTTATATAAAATCGAAAGGTTTATGTATAAAATTCAGAAAAAAAAAGAACCGGATGGGCCTCTCTCTGCTGTACACTTGGGGGTGGAGTGCGACTTTTCATAGGAAGGTCATTATAATGGATTTGTTAAATTTGAATTCAATGATAGGTATCATTGTATACGAAAAACGATTCTGAACGGAGATGATATGTTAGTCTAGAATATAATACATTGTTATTTATAAATATTGTAATAAGTATATTTTATTTTGAAACGAAAAATTTAGAAAAAATGTCTATAAATAAGTCAAAATATGTCAAAATACTTTGAAAACTTAACCATGTATATAGAACGTCAATATAAATATTTGGTGAATATTTCAAGTTGTTGCATTTTTTCGTTTTTGAGTAAGAGCATTTTAAAAAAACCGATATCATTTGTCAGTCTAGAATATTATACATTATATTATATTTTACATGTAATTTTATGTCAATATTCGCTGTTCAAACGCTTATAAAAAAAAATTGTGCCTATGGATTTTAATAATTTTTGAATGACAATAAGAACTACTTCTGGGGAATCTTCTATTAAATTTTCAATTATTTTGTACAAGCCAAATTATTTTTATCACCGATTATAAAAAAAAAATGTAAAAAAATTGAATATTTTAAATGCCTATAAGTGGCTTAAAAATCAATATTATATTTTTAAAAAAATATGACATAAAGGAAATACCAATCTTAACAGCTGGTAGAAATTTCAAAAATCTGCGACTTATACTTTTTGAATTATAACAAATAATCATCAATACAAGCAACGAATATCCAAATCGTACTAAATCATATTCCAACCACACTATCCTCAGTTTACTGTCCTCCTCTACCGGCAATAACGCCTCCTCAAATCGAAAACTTTCTAAAGTCACTTAGGCGCTCGTTTATCTCCGGTGGTGATTTCAACGCTAAGAACACACAATGAGGTAGCAGACTGACAAACTCCAGAGGGAGATTACTTCTTGACAACATTCAAAAAATAGGCTGCTCTTTTATATCTCCAAACGGCGCAACCTACAGGCCTACTCACACAAATCGACAGCCTGACATTTTAGACTTCTTTCTCACCTCAATTCCAAAACACATAAGACATAAAATTCAAAATAGTTGTGAAATTTCATCAGATCATACCCCGGTAATTCTTGAAATAAATGGTTCAACAACCTGCAAACCTCCCCGATCCACCCTCGCAAAAGGTCCTGTCAATTGGGAAAAATTCTCCACCATCTTAGAAAATAACACAAACTTAAAAATCTCTCTAAAAACCAGCAGTGAAATTGAAATAGCGTCCCAAGACTTTTTCAACTCATTAAAAGCAGGGATCTCTGACTCATCCTATACTCCTAATCCAAACAAACCACCAAATTCAAATCAATAGGTATATCTCTCAACATAAAAACCCTAATTATCGAAAAGCGTCGTGCACGCTCACGCTGGCAACACATTAGACTGCCATCCGACAAAAAAGATACAATTACCTGTCCAATACCATAAAAACAAAAATTCGGATCCACAAATCTGAGTTATTCAAACACAAATACGAATCC
Organism: Sipha maydis; assembly: GCA_034509805.1. NCBI lineage: Eukaryota > Metazoa > Arthropoda > Insecta > Hemiptera > Aphididae > Sipha > Sipha maydis. The sequence continues at coordinate 8,621 of JASXSY010002533.1, read as the reverse complement.
TTATGTTCTAAAGATGGATCCTTATGGAAAACCACGAAAAATATTTTAAAAATCAAAGATCAACCTTTCCATTTAAAAAAAGCAGACGGCACCTTAGCCTTCTCGGACATTGACAAAGCCAAAACTTTTGGTAAACACCTATCTGAAATATTTACTCCTTATCACGATATAACTCCTGAACCAAGTCACTTAAAGCAAATTACAAACTTCCTAACTAGCCCGCTACCAATGTCACTCCCTACCAAACACACATCTCCCAACGAAATAAAAAACTTAATACAAAAGTTAAAAATCAAAAAATCACCTGGACACGATCAAATAACAAATAAAATACTCCAACACCTTCCTAAAAAATCAATAGTTCTTCTCACACACATTTTCAATTCTATGTTGAGAATGTCCTACTTTCCGTCAATCTGGAAATTATCTGTAATCATCCTTATACACAAACCCAACAAACCAAAAAATGAACCCTCCTCATACAGGCCAAAAAGCTTTCTACCAGTATTAGGGAAATTATTTGAAAAAGTAATGCTCAAACGAATTAGACCCATTCTCAAGTTCCACAAAATTATACCAAATACCCAATTTGGCTTCAGAGAAAACCACTCCACAACCCACCAGATCCACCGAATTGTCGACAAAATAGCCTCGTCGTTTGAGACCAAAAACTTCTGCCCAGGAGTATTCTTAGACGTATCACAAGCGTTCGACCGTGTCTGGCACACCGGATTACTCTTTAAGCTAAAAATGTTCCTCCCGACTCCATTCTACTTGTTGACCAAATCATATCTACAAGACCGCTCATTTCTCGTCCGCCAAGGAGATTCCCTCTCATCACAATTCAAAATCTTAGCAGGAGTACCCCAAGGAAGTGATCTATCACCAGACCTCTACAACATATATACAGCTGACATTCCCAACTCTGAAAATACACTGATAGCCACTTATGCCGACGACACAGCAATCCTCTCATCCCATCCCGATTCTACAACAGCATACCAAAACCTCCAAATTCATCTTGACAATATTTCACAATGGTCCACCAAATGGAGAATAAAATCAATACAGACAAGTCCTTTCACATTCCTTTCACTTTAAGAAAAGCTGTTCTTCCTACAATCTATTTTCAAAACAATCCAATCCAAACCACAACTCAAACCAAATACTTAGGTCTAATTTTAGACAAGCGTCTAACTTGGGGCCCACACCTCAAATCAAAAGAAAGACTCTTAACACCAGACTTCATCTTTTACGGCCTATCCTCAAGTCCAAACTCTCTATTGACAACAAATTACTATTATATACACCACACTGGTTGTTATTTCTTTGTTATCATATTTACTTATTGTATGTATAAATTACAGATTGTAAATATTCTATTTTATCTATAAAAAAAAAAAAAAAAAAAATTTTTGAAGAGTAGCTTATAGATAACCTAGTGTTAAAATTTTGAACCTTAAGTATGAACAGAAAAAATTTATGAATTTTTATCTACAAAATAACTTGCAAATTTTCGCAATGTTTAAATATTTAGGATAAATTGGAAATTTGAGCACTTATAAAAAAAAATTGTGACTTACGATTTCAGATTTTTTTTTATCAGTTACGGAACAACTTATAAGAAACCTTGTATTAAATTTTCAAGAATTTCTGGCCGACCAAAAAATTTTATTGTTATTTTAAAAAAAATACTTAAAAAAATTGAAAATTTCAATTGTCTATAAATAGCTCAATAAAAGTCAAAATACTTTGAAAATTGAACGGTGTATAGAGAACGCTAATCTTAACATTTAGTGAAAATTTCAAGTATTTACATTGATTAGTTTTTGAGTTATAGCAAAATAAAAAATTTGATTTTGTTGAAAACTGGTTTTGCGTAAAAACTCCCGTTTTTCCCTTATTTTTTTAGGGTTTTTGAAAATATTGAAAATTTTTTAATTTTGACACCCCAAAGTACCAACTAGATTAACTTTCCTTTCAGAAAAGTTGCTACATAAGCAAATCGAAGAATTTTTACTGCCAAAAAAGGTGTCATCAGACACAAAAAAAAAAAAAAATAAAAAAAAAAAAACACACATCATTGTAAAACCAATAGATTCCATCACTTTGTTCAGAATCTAAAATGGAAAGGGGTTCATGGTATCCCTCAGGAAAAGAGATTTGGGTGGACACGAAAAAAAAATTCAGGTTTAAAAATATACATCATATAACTTATTTATTTAAAAATTATATAATGTACCTATTTTAATTTTAAAACTGAATTTTTTTTTTAATTTTATACTACTCTATTAAAAGGGAGATTAAAGAAATTGATTAATTTAATGAATTTTATAAAGAGTTTTAATAAATTTAAGTTAATTTAATTTTTATGTTTTACATAAAATCGAAAGGTTTATTTATAAAATTCAGAAAAAAAAAGAACCGGATGGGCCTCGCTCTGCTGTACAGTTAGGGGTGGAGTGCACCTCGCTTATAGGATAGGTCATTATTTTAATGGATTTGTTAAATTTGAATGCAATGATAGATATCATTGAATACGAATAACGATTCTGAACGGAGTTCATATGTTTGTCTAGGATATAATACATTGTTATTTATAAACATTGTAAAAAGTATATTTTATTTTGAAACGATAAATATGTTTTTCAATTAGGATGGGTTGGCAGTTGCATACAGCGATATAGTTTGTCAGTCTAGAACATTCTACATTATATTATATTTTACATGTAATTTTATGTCAATATTCGCTGTTCAAACGCTTATAAAAAAATTTGTGCATATGGATTTTAATAATTTTTGAATGACATTAAGAACTACTTCTGTGGAATCTTCGATTAAATTTTCAAGTATTTTGTAGTAGCCAAATTTTTTTTATCACCGATTTTAAAAATAAAATGTAAAAAAATCGAATATTTTAAATGCCTATAAGTGGCTTAAAAATCAATATAATATTTTGAAAAAAATATTGCATAAAAGAAATACCAATCTTAACAGCTGGTAGAAATTTCAAAAATCTGCGACTTATACTTTTTGAATTATAACAAATATTTAAAATCGTTTGAGAATAAATCGCTATTTTATGCAATTTCGTAAATATTTTAATTTCAAACAGTCATAAAATTTTTTCCTCAAATTCCAGTAAAATTGTTTTTAAAGATTTTTGAAGAGTATCTTATAGATAACCTAGTGTTAAAGCTTTGAACCTTAAGTATGAACAGAAAAAATTTTATGAATTTTTATCTACAAAATAACTTGCAAATTATCGTGATTTTTACATATTTCGTATAAATTGGAACTTTGAGCACTTATAAAAAAAAATTGTGACTTACGTTTTTTGGTTATTTTTTTGTCAGTTAAGGAACAACTTATAAGAAACCTTGTATTAAATTTTCAAGATTTTCTGGGCAGCCAAAAAATTTATATCGTTATTTAAAAAAAAAATACTTAAAAAAATTTAAAATTTCAATTGTCTATAAATAGCTCAATAAAAGTCAAAATACTTTGAAAATTTAATGATGTATAGAGAACGTCAATATAAAGATTTGGTGAAAATTTCAAGTTGTTGCGGTTTTTCATTTTTGAGTTAGAGCATTTTAAAAAAAACCGATATCTTTGTCAGTCTAGAATATTATACAGTATATTATATTTTACATGTAATTTTATGTCAATATTCGATGTTCAAACGCTTATAAAAAAAAATTGTGCCTATGGATTTTAATAATTTTTGAATGACTTTAAGAACTACTTCTGTGGAATCTTCTATTAAATTTTCAAGTATTTTGTACAAGCCAAATTTTTTTTATCACCGATTATAAAAAAAAAATGTAAAAAAATCGAATATTTTAAATGCCTATAAGTGGCTTAAAAATCAATATAATATTTTGAAAAAAATATGACATAAAGGAAATACCAATCTTAACAGCTGGTAGAAATTTCAAAAATCTGCGACTTATACTTTTTGAATTATAAAAAATATTTAAAATCGTTTGAGAATAAATCGCTATTTTATGCAATTTCGTAAATATTTAAATTTCAAACAGTCATAAAATTTTTTCCTCTAATTCCGGTAGAAATTTTTTTAAAGATTTTTGAAGAGTAGCTTATACATAACCTCGTGTTAAAATTTTGAACCTTAAGTATGAACAGAAAAAATTTTATGAATTTTTATCTACAAAATAACTTGCAAATTATCGTGATTTTTACATATTTCGTATTAATTTAATGAATTTTATAAATAGTTTTAATAAATTTAAGTTAATTTAATTTTTATGTTTTATATAAAATTGAAAGATTTATGAATAAAATTCAGAAAAAAAAAAATGTAAAGGGGTTCATGGTATCCTGCAGGAAAAGAGATTTGGATTGACACAAAAAAAAATTCAGGTTTAAAAATATACATTATATAACTTATATATTTAAAAATTATATAATTTACCTATTACAATGGGTTACAATTGGAAATCCTTTTAAACACGAATTTCTTCTGAACTCAAATTTTGACCTACTCTAACATAGCCAATTTAGTAAATAATAAGAAACATTTAAGAATAAGAATGTCTTAAAAAAAATAATCTATACGAATATAAATATTAAAAAAATAGTATTTTCGTTTAAAGAAAGATAAATTTTAATTCTCATGCCCACACCATATGTGTTAAAAATTTGAAAATGATGAATAACTGTGTACTTATGTATCCCCTAGGACCTCTATTATTATTTTAAAACTGAATTTGTTTTATTGAATTAAAGTATTTTACTTCAAAGGAGATTTACATTATTGATTATGGAAATGAATTTTATAAAGTGAATTTAATTTTTATGTTTTAAATAAAATTGAAAGATATATGTATAAAAATCGGAAAAAAAAATGGAAAGGGGTCCATGGTATCCCGCAGGAATTGAGATTTAGGTAGACACAAAAAAAAAATTCAGTTTTATAAGTATATATTATATAATTTATAAATTTATATATTATATAATGTATTTCACGTTTAAAACTGAATTTTCTATTTTCAACTAATACTACTTTAATTAAAGGGACATTTAAATTGTTGATTAAAATAATGAATTCAAAAGAGATAATAATAAATTAACGTTAATTTAATTTTTATGATTTAAATGAAATTGAAATGTTTGTGTATAGAATTCAGAAAAAAAATGGAAAGGGGTCAAAAGTCACAAAAAAAAATTCAGTTTTAAAATTATACACTTTATATTACAGATATATTTTAATATATTATAATATATGATTATTTTAAAACTGAATTTTTTTTTCTTATTTAAATTATTTTATTAAACATACATGATTTTTCGTCCTGATACTTATGATTTGGTTATGGGTGGTCTTGACACTGAATACTTCACGCTCAGCAAAATCCATCTATATTCCTGATGACCTATAATAAAAATTTTACCAATCAAAAATATTCGAATGCTCTAGACATAATTTCTGAAGACTTATAATTATGTTAAATAATATCTTATAAACATAAAAAGTAAATAAATATTTATTTAGCATTTATTTCATTATAACAATGGGTTACAATTGGAAATCCTTATAAACACGAATTTCTTCTGAACTCAAATTTTGACCTACTCTAACATAGCCAATTTAGTAAATAATAAGAAACATTTAAGAATAAGAATGTCTTAAAAAAAATAATCTATACGAATATAAATATTAAAAAAATAGTATTTTCGTTTAAAGAAAGATAAATTTTAATTCTCATGCCCACACCATATGTGTTAAAAATTTGAAAATGATGAATAACTGTGTATTTATGTACCCCCTAGGACCTCTATTATTATTTTAAAACTGAATTTGTTTTATTGAATTAAAGTATTTTACTTCAAAGGAGATTTACATTATTGATTATGGAAATGAATTTTATAAACTGAATTTAATTTTTATGTTTTAAATAAAATTGAAAGATATATGTATAAAAATCAGAAAAAAAAATGGAAAGGGGTCCATGGTATACCGCAGGAATTGAGATTTAGGTAGACACAAAAAAAAAAAATTCAGTTTTATAAGTATATATTATATAATTTATAAATTTATATATTATATAATGTATTTCACGTTTAAAACTGAATTTTCTTTTTTCAACTAATACTACTTTATTTAAAGGGACATTTAAATTGTTGATTAAGTTAATGAATTCAAAAAAGATAATAATAAATTAACGTTAATTTAATTTTTATGATTTAAATAAAATTGAAAGATATATGTATAAAAATCAGAAAAAAAAATGGAAAGGGGTCCATGGTATCCCGCAGGAATTGAGATTTAGGTAGACACAAAAAAAAAAATTCAGTTTTATAAGTATATATTATATAATTTATAAATTTATATATTATATAATGTATTTCACGTTTAAAACTGAATTTTCTTTTTTCAACTAATACTACTTTATTTAAAGGGACATTTAAATTGTTGATTAAGTTAATGAATTCAAAAAAGATAATAATAAATTAACGTTAATTTAATTTTTATGATTTAAATGAAATTGAAATGTTTGTGTATAGAATTCAGAAAAAAAATGGAAAGGGGTCAAAAGTCACAAAAAAAAATTCAGTTTTAAAATTATACACTTTATATTACAGATATATTATAATATATTATAATATATGATTATTTTAAAACTGAATTTTTTTTTCTTATTTAAATTATTTTATTAAACATACATGATTTTTCGTCCTGATACTTATGAATTGGTTATGGGCGGTCTTGATAATGACTACTTCACGCTCAGCAAAATTCATCTATATTCCTGATGACCTATAATAAAAATTTTACCAATCAAAAATATTCGAATGCTCTAGAAATAATTTCTGGTTACTTATAATTATGTTAAATAATATCTTATAAACATAAAAAGTAAATAAATACTTATTTAGCATTTATTTCATTATAACAATGGGTTACAATTGGAAATCCTTATAAACACGAATTTCTTCTGAACTCAAATTTTGACTTACTCTAACATAGCCAATTTAGTAAATAATAAGAAACATTTAAGAATTAGAATGTCTTAAAAAAAATAATCTATACGAATATAAATATTAAAAAAATAGTATTTTCGTTTAAAGAAAGATAAATTTTAATTCTCATGCCCACACCATATGTGTTAAAAATTTGAAAATGATGAATAACTGTGTATTTATGTAGCCCCTAGGACCTCTATTATTATTTTAAAACTGAATTTGTTTTATTGAATTAAAGTATTTTACTTCAAAGGAGATTTACATTATTGATTATGGAAATGAATTTTATAAAGTGAATTTAATTTTTATGTTTTAAATAAAATTGAAAGATATATGTATAAAAATCAGAAAAAAAAATGGAAAGGGGTCCATGGTATCCCGCAGGAATTGAGATTTAGGTAGACACAAAAAAAAAAATTCAGTTTTATAAGTATATATTATATTATTTATAAATTTATATATTATATAATGTATTTCACGTTTAAAACTGAATTTTCTTTTTTCAACTAATACTACTTTATTTAAGGGACATTTAAATTGTTGATTAAGTTAATGAATTCAAAAAAGATAATAATAAATTAACGTTAATTTAATTTTTATGATTTAAATGAAATTGAAATGTTTGTGTATAGAATTCAGAAAAAAAATGGAAAGGGGTCAAAAGTCACAAAAAAAAATTCAGTTTTAAAATTATACACTTTATATTACAGATATATTATAATATATTATAATATATGATTATTTTAAAACTGAATTTTTTTTTCTTATTTAAATTATTTTATTAAACATACATGATTTTTCGTCCTGATACTTATGAATTGGTTATGGGCGGTCTTGATAATGACTACTTCACGCTCAGCAAAATTCATCTATATTCCTGATGACCTATAATAAAAATTTTACCAATCAAAAATATTCGAATGCTCTAGAAATAATTTCTGGTTACTTATAATTATGTTAAATAATATCTTATAAACATAAAAAGTAAATAAATACTTATTTAGCATTTATTTCATTATAACAATGGGTTACAATTGGAAATCCTTATAAACACGAATTTCTTCTGAACTCAAATTTTGACTTACTCTAACATAGCCAATTTAGTAAATAATAAGAAACATTTAAGAATTAGAATGTCTTAAAAAAAATAATCTATACGAATATAAATATTAAAAAAATAGTATTTTCGTTTAAAGAAAGATAAATTTTAATTCTCATGCCCACACCATATGTGTTAAAAATTTGAAAATGATGAATAACTGTGTATTTATGTAGCCCCTAGGACCTCTATTATTATTTTAAAACTGAATTTGTTTTATTGAATTAAAGTATTTTACTTCAAAGGAGATTTACATTATTGATTATGGAAATGAATTTTATAAACTGAATTTAATTTTTATGTTTTAAATAAAATTGAAAGATATATGTATAAAAATCAGAAAAAAAAATGGAAAGGGGTCCATGGTATCCCGCAGGAATTGAGATTTAGGTAGACACAAAAAAAAAAATTCAGTTTTATAAGTATATATTATATAATTTATAAATTTATATATTATATAATGTATTTCACGTTTATAACTGAATTTTCTTTTTTCAACTAATACTACTTTATTTAAAGGGACATTTAAATT